>QLTV01002023.1:742747-774712 GCA_003457575.1 Thermophis baileyi
GAGAGAGAGAGAGAGAGAGACAGAGAGAGAGAGAGAGAGAGAGAGAGAGATGTGCCAGGGGCGAGTGGGGCAGGGAATGGGCTCCAGGAAGGGGAGGGGACCCAGTCTCCCCCATTGTGAAGCACTCTAGCTTTCACTGTGCTGTGCAAGGCGCTGCAAGAACAGCGGGCAGGCCATGGAGGGGGTATTGGGTCTTCCCCCACCCCACACCAAAGGAAAGCCAGCCGGGCTTCTCCTTCCCTCCTACCCTTCCCCCTGCTCCCTTCTCCCCACTTAATCCTACTTTGGGACAGAGAAGCGCGCGCTGGAAACGCATGTTGGGGCGATGTAGGAGTGCGTCTTCTGACCCTCCCGCACTCGCCTGCAACTCTCCGCGTTCCTCCAGGCCTGGCTTGCTGAGGGGGGGGAGCAGCCCTGATGCCTCTGCTTCCCCTCCCCCCACGGCCCCAGCCATCGCTGCCCGGGGAAGGAACAGGAAACAGAAAGTGGCGCATTTTAAAGGCAGCAAACAGCATTCCTCTGCGAGAGCCTGGCCAGGCCTCTCTGCCGTCCAACTAGCCAATGGGGCCGCTTCTGCCAGGCCATCTCCCCCCCCCGCTTGGCTGTTGTGCTCGGTGCTCAGCTGGGGAGGGGAACGCTTCCCCACGCTGTCCCCTTCTTTCTCTTGGCCCTGCTGACAAGGGAGGAGGAAGGCCAGGCTTGGGGGATGGCCCCCACCCCGCAAGATCCGCCCCCTCCATTCTCTCCCAGCCCTCTTTGCTGGCGGCACCAGCAAATGTACCACAATGAAGGCGGAATGCTTGCTGCGCAAAGGCAAGTAGCGGGGCGCTTCGCTCCCGTACTGCCATGACAGGATGATGGCGCTTTCATCCCTCTGCCGCGACAGGGTGACAGGGAGCCACAGCAGAGGGCCCAAAGAGCCGCATGCGGCAGACCCCTGGTTTAGACTCTTCTTTCCCAGCTGCATTAAAATATACATATAGTCTGCATAGGGGAGCAGGCTTACGTTTTTCTGTAAAATGAACCTAAGGGACATCCCATTTGGCTGAACATGTTTATGACACACTGACATATTCTGTAATATTACTAAAAGGTATAAAGAATTATTAAGAAATAGTAAACATGAAATAATAATTATGAAGTAATGAAGAATTGTAGTGTAGGTAACATAAAATGTTTCTTCCTATTATGTCAAATAAAAATAGTTTCCACAATGTTTTTGGCTCAAAAATTGAAATGATAACTTTTGAATTTAAGAAAAGACGTTTTCTTAAGTATGTAGCGTTTATTCCCCACATACACATTCATATGAATAGCTATAATTTGCAGAAAACAAGTAGCTTCATAATTGATTCCCTGAATTTTTGAAATTTTATATGTAAATGGATATCTGATACTCAAAACTCACACAATCCTATTAGGCAATTTACTTCAATGCTTTCATCCACTTTAATCCTCCATCATGTTGCTTTATTTTAAATTTAGATCTGCAACATTAACTTTTTAAAAGATAGAATAAAAGATTTTTAAGAAAAATGTGAAACTGTCTAAAGGTGGTTGCTAAATTAGCTAATTAATCCCCATATTATTAACAAAAATCATAAAGAGAAAGAACTTTTCAGTACATATTTAGCTGAGTTTAATGCAGCATTAAAAGTTTTGTACAAGTGGTTTATCAAGTCTGATATAGGAGTACAAATAATTATTACATTTATATATATAATTTTATTCTACTGGGGCAGTTAGTTACATGTACAGGTTGTATTAGTAATGTTCTATTAGTAACTTTTTCCAATTTATTAGTTTAATACTAGTACAATATTTCTAGTTTAACATTTCACTCTTACTCAATTTTGTAATATGGGAGCTATACTAGATACTCCTTTCAAACAACAGGGTACCATATGGATCAGGTGATTGAGCTAGTCACTTGGGAATGAGTTAAGCTGTGAGAGAAACAATCCCTTCGTTTATTATTTTGCATACAGACTTCAGTGGTGTTTATGGCAAAACATGGAAATTATGATCTACTTCACAAGAATAATATATAAGAAATGGGTCTGAGTAAATTCACTTTGACAAAAGTAATGCATCAGTATTCAGGTAGATGCTAGCCTTGCAAGGTGCCATCACTTAGTCCACTTTTGTTGTTTTTAATCCATAATTCAGACTGAAGCACATTGTCTGCCTTAACACTTAGAAAATCCAGGATGCAGATGTTTTTCTGTGACTGTATTATTCAACTACCCGTAAGCCCTCAGCACTGAGGTAATCACTGAAACTCTGTGGAACATCTCAGCTGAATAGATCAAGTACCTAGCACTTCACACAGAATGATTTCACAAACCTTTTATTATGTTGTAGCTACAGGCAGGAATTATAATTAGGCCACCTGAGAATGTTATTCATTCAACTATTAAGTTAAAAAATATACTTAAAAATAATTGAGAAAATAATACTCAGAATATAGTACACATAAACTTGTTAAAACCATTGAAAAGAAAGGAGATGGACAAAAGAAAGGTTTCTAAACAGTGGAAATCTGAATAGTGGATATAGTGAATTTGATATTTTAAGCGTATAAACAGTTCACCAGGATTATTTGTTTGTTTGTCAAATTTGTATAGCTGACCATCTCCTTATCAGACTCCGGGAGAAGCCAATCCAAAAAATAAAAGTAGCAAAAACAATATAATGCCATATAAAATCATAAAACAAAATTGATATATTGTAATATTAGATATTACAATCAGGTTCTGGAATAAGAATATGGTTTGGTTTTGTCTGTGAATTGTAGAATTTCCATATTCTCCTGTGCACTGCTAAGGAGAGTCCAAGCATGGGTTAATCTCATCGGTTGTCATGGGGACTGAGTTAATTGATTGAATTAAACACGCCCTCTCTGCTCCACCGGCTGTGATGATCCAGTTTTAAAACTCAGTCGGTATAAGAGGGACGTGTAATTTTTAGCTTAGCTACCTTTTTGTCTACAACTGAGTGATTTATGCTTGGACTCTTCCTTTTAACGGAGCACCATATTGCTGCCGGCGTGTGCGCAGGTTTGCCGGTACACTGGCGAGAACCGCCACCGCCTAACAGCTGGGGCAGCCGGAGTCCCTGCCTCGCGGGGCTATACTCTTTCTGGAGCGGCTGTAGACAGAGGCAAGCCCTCTCCTTTTCTTGTTGGGGAACGAGCTGCTGTTTCTCCTGAGATTTGTGATCTCTTGTGTGGAGGTAGGAAGTATCGGAGGCTCGTTTCGGCTCCGTGACTGGCAGTGTTTAAAGCATTGGCCATTTTTTTATTGGAGTTTTTGCCTGTTAACGGGCAGATTTTGTCACGGTGGCCATTTTGTTTGGTCATTACTGCAATACCACGTTGCAGTTAGTGCGGGTGGCCATTTTAGGAGGCAATTACGACTGCGCAGCTCCCGATTGCCATTTTGTTGCCGTTTTTCGGCTTTAATGGACTGCTGGTGATTGCTGCGAATGTACTAGCAGTTTATCACTGCCCCTTTCGAATTGCCTTGCTCATTCTAGCCGTTTTTCCAGCTACTGTTTGTTGGTGCTTTGGGTGAGTGCTGTTCCTGGGGATCCGTGGGACGGCGATAATCTACTCACCCAGTCATATTTTTAGGAGTCCCTGCCTGAGGGCATTACTCCTCTTTGCCCCAAGAGTGTGGGGTAGCCCTGATTCTGTGTGATATCGAGCTTCACTTGATTTCATAGAGTCCTTTGGGAGTTGGGCGGCATACAAATATAATAAATCTAAATCTAATCTAAATCTATAATGTCTGGAAAGTCTGTTTAAGGGCAGGAAGCTTCTTCTTCTTCTGCCCCCCAAAAAGCCACAACTAAAAGCCAGACTTCTTCGAAGGACAGGGCTGCAAAAGAAAAGGCTTCTAAAACTACTGAAAAGCAGGCATCTGCAGCTGCTTTGAAAGATGCTGAATGGAGACTCAGAGCCTTAGAAAAACAATTCGCTAAGGCCCAGTCACAAGCAGAGGCATCCCTGTTGCAGGTACCCCAACAGGTGACCCCACTGTTGCTACAGTCCCCCCAGACTTTGCCTTCTCTTCCAGCCCAGGGGGCTCCTCAGACTCCCTTAGTTGCTCAGTCTGTGGTTACAGGGCTGGAGTCTGACAGGGATTGGTCACCGGATAGGCCCGGGGTTTTCCAGGGCATAGTGCAGGGAGACGCCCAATTGTCTGGAGAACAACTTAGCTTGGCCCCGGGGGCTTCTAATCCTAGGTCAACGCCCACGGCAGCATTCACTCCTACTGCTGCGGGGTTCTACAGAAGATTGCTGGCAACGCCTTCCAGCAGATGTTCAGGATATGATTGCCAACACCTATTCCCAAGGGATTGCAGTAGGCATCCAGCAACGGCTGCCTTGTCAGACCAATCCTGTCCAATTATAGGAAGTTTGGTCCAACCTGGGTGATGCTTACTCACATCACTCTTCGGGGTTAAGTGAAACCTCTCTTTGAGGTGAAGGGAGCATCATTGATGAGGATTTGTCTGATGACGAAGGTCTACTTCCTGACCAGCCGGTCTTTACGGGCCTCTTTAAACTGGCCTTATTTAAAACACTTCTACACAAAGCTAAACTCACGGCCAACATTGGCGTGTCTTCAAAGTCCTTGGATCCCCCGGTGGGTATTGATCCAGCTGCGGGCTTGTTTTCGGAGCCTGAGCGTGAATCTGATGTCATTCCATCCTCTAAGCTGTTTATTGACGCCATCAAGAGGTCCTGGGTTCATCCATCTACTGCCCCCAGTCCTACTTCGGCCGAAAGGAAATTCTACGGTTTTGGCCCGGAAGTGAAAGACTTGTTACAGCTTCCATCTGTGGACCCTCCTGTCACCAATCTGGTGTCTTCAACTGTATTTCTCTCTGATGTGTCGGAAGGCCTTAAGCCTGACAACTGCAAAGCCGAAAACATGCTGCATAAGTCCTACCAGGCGGCCACTTGATCTATTAGGGCAGCTACAGCTGCAATGTTCTTTAATAGAACATCCATTATGTGGCTTAGGGAGATGCAGTCTAGGTTGCGTCCAAAGGATTCCAGCCTACGGCAGGACTTTAATAAATTACTGGCTGCGGTGGAGTTTTCCGCGGATGCGACTCTGAACGCCGCAAAATTTGCATCTCGGGCGATGACAGCTAGTGTCACCTCTCGCCGCCTGATTTGGCTTTGCAATTGGCAGGCGGATATGCGTTCCAAGTGGCGCTTAGAGGCTGCTCCCTTCACAGGAGAGAGACTATTTGGGGAATCTCTAGACTCAATTCTAGTAGAAGACAGGGACAAAAGGAAGGTTCTGCCCCGTGTACATCTGCCCCAGGCAGCCCTTTCGGTCTGACTCTTCCTTTGGCGGGCCCCAGTTCCAAAGGTCATATTTCCAGGGGGCAGACAGACCGCAAGACAGATCCGTTGGCAGAGACAGGGGCAGGCAGTTTTCCCAGTCAAGACGTCCTTTCCGGGGATCCGGATCTAGGGCCTTTTGGAGATCTAAACGACTCCAGAGAGGCGATTCCCATTGGCAGCAGACTGCAACAGTTCGTGGCCCAATGGGAATTATCTTCCATGGACGCCTGGGCTTTGTAGACCATCCGGTTAGGCCTCACGATAGAGTTTACCAGTCAGCCCCCCAGTTGATTTATCAGGTGTCCAGTTCCACCCAATGCCACCAAACGGGCACTGATGGAGATGGAAATCCTCCACCTTCTTGATATTTCAGCTATAGAGAGGGTGCCTCCGGGACAAGAGAGACTAGGGTTCTATTCCATTCTATTCCTAGTTCCAAAGAGCTCGGGAGGGTGGCGAGCCATCCTCAATTTGAAGCAGTTCAATTTGCACGTGGCGTACAAACGCTTCAAGATGCAGTCCCTCAAGTCCATCTTGGGATGCATCAGGCAAGGGGATTGGTTCACGTCGATAGATCTCAAGGAGGCGTACCTCCACGTGCCAATACTTCCATCCCACAGGCGGTTCTTGAGATTTTGTTTCGCAGGGTCTCCTTTCCAGTACCGAGCCCTGCCGTTTGGCCTGTCATCGGCGCCCAGAACCTTTACCAAGCTGCTGGATGTGGTGGCAGCGGATCTCAAGACGCATCCCCTTCGTCTACAATGCTATTTGGACGATATAATTATTCAGTCAACATCGCCTTGACACACCCGGGCGGACCTCCTGCTCACAATTCAGACTCTGCAAGCACACGGCTTCTCGGTGAACTTTCCAAAGCGTCACCTCACGCCCACCACCTCACTCCTCCATCTCGGGACTATCATCGATACCAAGACTTGCGAGGTCTTCCTGTCACCGGACCGCCGCTCCAACATTGTTTCCCTGGTGGAGTGGGTATGTAAACTGGGCCGTGTGTCCCTGGCGCTGCTTTCCAAGCTACTAAGGATGTTCATCTCGTGCATCGATGTGGTGCCGTGGGCGAGGTTGCATGCTCGCACCCTACAATGGAGCCTACTTCCTTTCCAACAAGCAAGGACCAGCCATTCTACTGCGCTAGTGAGGGTGCCGGAGGCGGTCCGCCATTCGCTGCGCTGGTGGGTGTCCCCAGCAATTCTGAGCGGCTGTCTCTTCAAGGAGCCCAGCCGGGTGACTCTTACCACGGACACCAGTCTGTTTGGGTGGGGGGCCCACGTCCATTCCCAGGTGACCCAGGGTTGCTGGCTGCCATCGGACTTGGTCAATACCAATATCAATCTGTTGGAACTATGAGCTGTGTACCTGGCTCTTCAACATTTCGAGCCGATGGTGAGAGATGCACATGCTTTGGTCCTGACGGACAATGTGGCGACCCAGTCCCACATCAACCGCCAAGGGGGCATGAGATTCAGGCGCCTCATGCAAGAGGCAGAAAAGATAGGACTGTGCGCAGAACTACACGTGAGATTGCTTCGGGCAGAACACATCTCGGGCTCCTCGAATACACAGGCGGACTGGCTCAGCCGTGGCACGATAGATCCGGCGGAGTGGCGCTTGCACCCCGACCTGTTCGAGACTCTGTCTGAGACGTTTGGCCGACCAGTAGTGGACTTGTTTGCGACTCGACACAACACGCAGCTTCCGATATTTTTCTCCCATTTTCCAGCGCAGGGGGAAGAAGGAGTCAATGCCATCTGCAGTCCCTGGACACCGGGCCTATTGTACGCCTTCCCTCCGATTCCCCTCATCCCGAGGGTGGTTCGGAAGTTGCTCGCGGAGAAGGCGGAGCTCCTCCTGGTCGCTCCCCATTGGCCTCGGCGGCCTTGGTTCGCGGATCTGGTGCAGCTTTCTGTGTCTCATCCTTGGCGGATTCCCAACAGCAGGATCTCCCTCAGCCAGGGTGCGCTCCTACATTCGGACCCTCGGTGGTTGCACCTGACTGTATGGCACTTGAGGGGAGCCTTCTCAGGAATGACAGATTCTCCAATGAAGTAATTGTCACTATCCAAGCTTCTCGTTGTGAATCCACCTCACGTATCTACAATGCGACCTGGTCTGCCTATTGCAGATTTTGTGCCCAATCTCATTGGGACCCGCTGTCCGCCTCAATTCCACAGATTTTGGACTTCTTGCAGGCAGGGTTTAAGAAGGGGTTGGCCCCCAACACGCTTCACAGGCAAGTTGCAGCCTTGTCAACAGTTATCCGGCTGGACAATTTGCGGTCGCTGTATTATCATCCCGAAGTGCGTAGTTTTCTGAGAGGTGCCGCTAATTTGCGGCCCCAGGTCATTCATCGATATCCTACCTGGGGTCTCTCCCTGGTCCTGCAAGCGCTGACATCTCCTCCCTTTGAACCGTTGAGGACAATTTCTCTCCGGTTCCTGATATTCAAGACTGTCTTCTTAGTCGCTATTACCTCGGCCAGGAGGGTTTCCGAGTTGGCCGCACTTTCCATGCGCCACGACCTCTGCCATTTCCATCCAGACAGGGTCGTTCTCCGTTTGGATCCCTCCTTTCTACCTAAAGTGAACTCCTGGTTCCATCGGGCCCAGGAGGTGATACTACCAGACTTTTGCCCCAACCCAAGTCATCCGTTGGAACGTCGCTGGCCCAAGTTGGATGTCCGGAGGGCTCTTCGGATTTATATCCAACGGATGGCTTCCTTCTGGAGGACCGAGGTGTTGTTTGTGGCTTTTCAACTGGCCTCGATGGGTCGCAAGGTCACGCCTCAGACTATCAGCCAATGGCTCAAGGCCTGCATCGCCTGGACCTACGAAGGACAGTCCAGGCTGGTGCCTAGTGGAATAACAGTGCATTTCACCCATAGTGCGGCCACATCTGCGGCCTGGGCCATGCAGGCATCTATTGAAGACATCTGTTGAGCGGCCATGTGGACTACTCCTTCACCATTTATCAAACATTACAAACTGGACATGTTTGCCTCGGCCAAGGCGGCCTTTGGCAGGCAGGTTCTTCAGAGGGTTTGCTCCACTTCTGCTCCCCTGGACCGGCCTTCTCCCGCCCACGAGACTTAAGCTTGGATATATCCCATGCTTGGACTCTCCTTAGCAGTGCACAGGAGAAGTATCGTTGGCTTACCTGAACGGTCTTCTCTGTGCGCTGCGGGAGAGTCCAAACCCGCCCTTGCTTGTTGGTCCAGGGTCGCTGGATTTTGTGTCCTCGATACTGCCTTGGAGGGGTTTGCACGCCTTCGTTTGAAAACTGGATCATCACAGCCGGTGGAGCAGTGAGGGCGTGTTTAATTCAATCAATTAACTCAGTCCCCATGACAACTGATGAGATTAACCCATGCTTGGACTCTCCCCGCAGCGCACAGAGAAGACCGTTCAGGTAAGCCAATGATACATTACAACCAGTGCTTTTTATCTGATATACATGGCCAATTTTGGGCCGAGTTCATAAAATAGTTTATTTTGGTCTTTATGTTATCCATTGCTGTCTGTTGCCACAAGTCCCATAAATTCAGGTTTCTGTATTAGTTCCAAGAAAATAAGATGATTTTCATTATTATCTATCAGGTTGAAGGATGGGATAGAGCCAAATCTTAAAGCTCGCAGTTATGAACCATACACATGACATGCTAATTGATACATTTGCTCTCTGATACTGGATAACAGTAGGAGATTCTAGACAAATTTGATATCCAGAATTTCCAATATTAAAGTCTCCCAATAAAGTTTTATTTAGTGTGTTACAACTGTTTGTTGCAACTAGTATTTGGTTTGGTCTGGTCTTTTGCTATGGAAGAACATCCAAGTAAGACAATCCACATTCATCCTCTGCACTAACTACTACAATTGCTTCATATTGGCGGTGGGAGCTAGGAATGGAAATACATATGCATTACATTATTCTAAGAAGGAGTGGGGCAGTCAGTTTTATGTAAAGCACAGAAAATGTTAAAAACATAAGTTTAAAAAAGGAAATACAACTAAATCTAGTTCACCAAAACTATTCACTGTACTTATACCTTTCTATCCTTACAAACTATCCTTGATTCCATCACTTATATGCATAACTTCATATATATTGTCTTTTATTGTTTACAAATTTCATTGATTTTTGAGAATTTCACCATTTAACTATGATTTTTTTCAGTCTTATCTTTCCCCTCTTCCTTAATATATTTTCCCTCATTTACTCATATTATCAAATCACCTTAATATACTTCTTTTGTACTTGTCATTCACTTTTGCATTCAATCCACATTCATTCAATACCCATTCATATTCCTTTCTGCTTTATTAGACGCACACTTTCTAAGTAGCCTATTCCCACTGCATTCAGCTTTTATTTATCTCCTGACATACAAAGTACACAGAACAATGTGCTTGTATATATCCATTTTTGCTTCTTTTGAGAAACATTCCTTGCAACAGACCAATTACCATTCTGCCAACATTTTTATTTTCATCACAAGCACTCTTCATTCTCTCTGCCTCTTTTAATTTAACCATTCTTTGTTGTTCTGACCATGTTCTTTGCAACTTGAGGGGACGTTTTTTTTTTAGAACTCAGAACAAATGATCACATTCCAGTTCTGCTGAACTCTTGATTGTTCTGAAAAAAGAAAGCCTGCAATAAAATCGTAAGGGATCCTGGATAATTTTATTCAGCAAGTAGGGCAAGGTTGATATGTATCACCTTTCAATAATTCCCAGCATGGCATATCCCATCACCAGCTTACTCTTCTGGCCACTCAGGGCCTTCCTTTTCTCTCTTGCCCTCACCAATTCAAATTATTGATGTGCTCTTCCATGTTCCTCTTCCCTACTAAAGTGTCAACAATAAACACAGCATAGCACATCCCACTGGCCTGTCCACTTTCTAGTGCGTGCCCTCCCTCTCTTCAGCTATTGGTATATTTGGATTTTTCCCTCAGTTACACCCAACTTCCAAATTTGTGGAAGTGGGGTGTAACTGAGTTCTTTTGCTCAGAACTTTAATTTCATCTTGTATAAAGAACAAAACATCCAAAACAAGTGTTTGGGTTCATGCGAAATGCGTTGTTTGGTGTACATAATAGTTCATGTATATAACATTTTGAAAATCCTCATTTGCAGCTATTTTTTTTCTACTTTTTTCTCATCCATATTTTTATAACAGGATGCTATCTCTTAAGTTTTGGAGCATTTTGGCCAATATCCACACACTCAACCTAAACCCAATTTTATCTGAAATATGCTCACACTATTCTATGCAAGATCTCTAATTTAGAGACTACTTTGCAAACCAGGAGATCATTGCATATATCCTATCAACCAGTAGGTAGACACAATGCTGTGATACTTACTCAGGATGATCATATAGTATGTAGGCCTAAGTAATTAACATCTCTTCTGCCTTTTCAACTATTATGTATGATAGGGCTCACACACACACACACACACACACACATATACACATATATATAGGTAATATAGTAGTTAAAATACTGCTCAGTGTACAAAAGTATCATGTTTTCATAGAAGTCTGGGAGTTGCAGTCTCAACATCTGGAAGATGCCAACATTGACAAAGGCTAATATAGGCCTTATGTGATCATCCACATATTGCAATAACATTTCTGGTCAGTTTTAAAATGTGATTTACTGATATGTCTGAGCTGCCATAGAGCTTGTACCACTACAGATTTCATTCTGATTGATTAAAAGGCGCTTCCTGTTTTTTAGACACATTCAGTGTTGCTATAATGTAGTTGTTTACAAAAGTGTTTAGAGCGTGCAGGGTCTCTGTGTACTTGAAATAGAAGTTAAACCAATTTTCTATCCAAGTTGCTCTTCAGTTGACAAATCTCCCAATGAAGATTGAATGTTTCTATTATCAAAGCAGAAGAACTGTAGATTAAACCCGTCATTTATCCCTGTCATAAAATGCAATCACTGTTCATTCTCTGCACTGCCTAGCACAATTGCTTCAGTTTGGTTTTGCTCAGGGCAGTGGGACTGGGGGGGGGGAGGGAGGGAACGACAGGAGAGGAAATAACAATAGTAAAGAGATATTTGAAGAGTGTCTGTTGTTGTTCTTTAACATGCCCTCGCCCAAGGATTTTAAGACAAATATATATTTATGGTAAGAATGGAAAATGCCTTAGTTATGTAAATTTATTTTAGTTCAACACTGGACTCAATAAAGAAGTACAAAGTGAACAATTGTAACAGAGAAGCACTGTTAAGAGTATTTAAATTAAATATTGATGTATTTTAAAATTCAATAAAAAAATCTAAGGAAAGTTACCTAGAAGTCATGTTCTTAGGTTAATCTTGTTTTTTTAATCTAAAGAATGATGGAAGCTGTCTGGCTCTGTGATATGAACTACAATCAGCTTAAAAATAATTGACAAATTAATCCCTTCACAGCACCGCAGTTGTAGAGATGTTAAGTTTAATTAGGCCTTATTGATTGCTTTGTATGATCGAGGAATAAAGGTAATATCTCTGGTTAAGGTCTAGCACAGATATTTCTAACCTTCTAAGCTGTACATTTTAATTATTGATTGTGACGATTGCGGTTATTACAGAGGGAAGACTTTAATTCTTTCACAATGAGAAATGTGGGAGAGGGGCAAAATTGCCCTCTCTTCCCATGAAGTTATGGGTTTTTCATTGAAAGCTAAAAATATATGATTCAGATTCATATATTCAGATTCATAGTTATCTTTTGCTTGAATGTTGTAACAATACAGCCTATCTAGACAATATTACAATCACTGTGAAGGATAAGATTCAGAGTTTAAAGACATTTTTCTACCCAGTATTGCTGCTGGAAGCCCAAGTGGCTACTATATTACCCATTTTCATGTTGTTGTGCCCCTTTCTGGAGAGGTTAGTTATGATTACAGTGGATCAAAGTTATTGCAATGAGTTTTACCTGAAGATGCGATTAAAGAGTGTTCAGAAACCCCAACACATCTAAGATGTAGTGGACAAATTGTCTTTTAATACGGTTATACTACATCAACCTTGTTCCAAATCCATTGACTTCAGGTGGGAGCGCAATTCAAGATGTGTACCTTCATTCTTATGAACCTATTACGCTCATGTTCTTTCTAAGGCTCTGGGCCCATTTTCGCTGAGCAGCCCACTCACAGCCTCTCACCATATCTACCCATGCCCATACTTATTCATACTTTGGAGCTTATTTGCTTGGGATGTTAGACTTGTTTTGCTTTTGTTTCATTTTAGGCAAATTATTAATGCTTTGAAGGATATTGTTCCAAAAGATTTTCTGATAATTTTAAATATGAACAATTCTGTATTTGAAAGATAGCCATTCTCTTGTTCTTGTTTAGAGTGAGATTAAAAGACAACATGTGGTATTTGTAATAAATAATACATAAAATTATTTCTTTTACATGTAGGTGAGTGAAGTTACTGTGGAACAACTGGTACAGCAACACCCACATATCACCTTCAGTACAGTGCTACAAGATTGCAAGCGGACCTTGGAACGGGCATACCAGATGGGTTGGATACCCAGTATGTCCAGTGCCTCTTAACTCATGCTATGGCATTAAAAAAAGAGATTTAAACTGAACAATTGAAAATGGTTAAGGATTTTTAATTAATATTTCTTGTTTTTTTATTAAATATATGTTTGGTGTATGTATATGCAAGAGAGAGAGCATGAGTGTATGGGCAAATGTCTATTCAGTCTTTTAATGGAAATATCAGAAGAAAAATATGGTCAGATATATTTAATTTTTCTGAAATGTTTATTTGTCAATTTAAAATCTGCAAATCAGTAAGATTTTGCAGAGAGCTTGCCCCTTTTTTTTGTAAATTGAATGTTTACATAAACTAGATTACTGTTTGGATGTTTTTTCAAGGTATATGTTCATGATAGAAATAATTCTTTAGAGATGCATTATAAGATTTTGTTTGTTTGTTGTTTAAGAGCTTTAGGTTTTAACTTCTCAAGTGGGTTTCTTCTAGTTCTAAGGTTAGTTTCAGCAGTGTAATATGTTGTTATGCCTTTTTGTTTCATGCTATTTCTTTATTATTAATAGTTCATAGTTCTTTTTAAATTGTAAGTTGCAACTCCTTTCCCAAACTCCCCTTAAATTAGAAGTAATAGATAATCTTAAATCAGATTATCAAAATATTGCTAACCTCTTGTGCGTTTTTGAAATGCACATTTATGAAAATCTACAAAGGTACAAAAATATAACATTTTTATGATAAATTTTATTTTGAATGGAATCTTTAATAAATGCTGGACATAAGCATAATGGCAATTTAAGCAGACTATCTGACTGGTGTCTATTGGTTCTACTAAAATAATATTTTTCAGTTGCTTGTGAATGTATGTATTTAAGTGGATATTCCTTGATCACATTTCTACATCTTTCACACTTTACAGTTTTGTACATCTTCATTTTAATTTTCAGCACTTTTTATTATTTAGATCTGTGAAAAGTAGTGTATCTAAGGATTCAGGATTTCTCAGTGTGTAAAGAAACCTCAGACTTGCATTTCCTGTATGCTTCTGCAGCATCTCAGGGGAGAAGGAAAGAAACATCTGCCTCCACTTATAACTTCCTGTTATATCTAAATCTGCAAGATTTGTAGTTAATTGAAAGTACGGTTAAGTCAAACAAGTCAGAATCAAACTATAGTATCTTTTTTCTGGGCTATTTCTTTATATATAATTTAAACAAAGATGTTTGGAGAGGTATTTCTCCAAAAAATGTTCATAATTTATTTTTATTTTTATGAATCGTTTTGCTCTCTTTCTATGATGCCCAACTGCTCTGTGATTCAGATTTGATGTTAATAATGCATTCTTATAAAGCATTCTCTTATCCATGCCAATATGGTAACTTTTTCAAAATACATGGAAACTCCTGTAGAAAGTATGCAAGTCTATTCATGGGCCTTGGATTTGAGTAAAAATGTTTGCATGTGTTAACTACTTATCAAAACAAATTAGGCCATGCTCATAAATATCTTTATGCTGTCATTCACTCAGGTTTACAACTATAATGATAAATTATAATGAGATATGTAATCTCAGATGGAATCTTAACAATTTTAAAAAGCGACAGCATATAAAACCACTTGCTCAAAATAATCTTTGTATGACCATGTATCTGCATTCATGTTAACCATAAAGCACCATACTGATGTAAATCATCCCTTAGTAAGAAGTTTATTATCCCACCATGTTATATAATCCTAGGAATAAATTTTATGGAATTCAATCTGGCCAAATGTGTATAGAATGACATTGTTATTCTTCATTCAACATAGAATATCAAATGCTGCAGTAAGGTAAAGAGAAGATTTTGGTAACATTAAATACTTGGTACTGACTGTTGTAAAATCTTTTTTTGATGAGAAACTTTTATCTAGAATCAGAGTTTCATTTTAGTGAGGCATACTAGTTATTTATTTATCTATCAAATTTCTACACCGTTCATTTCACATAAGTAACTCTTGGTGATTTACAAACAACCTAATAAAACAATATAAAATATGACTAACAGCAAAGTTAAAAACACAATTAAAACCAAAATTAAAATGTATAAGTTAAAAGTGAAAATTAAAGTTTAAAAATTCACAAGGCTAACTAGACTGAGGGAGAACCCTCAAACCTCCAGCCATTCCCAGGGTTGCATAACTATCTTAAATTCTCATGCTAAGTGGCACAGCCAAGAAAACCAGAACAGTGGGGTCTCGCCTTACCTCTGGGCTAAAATGTTCCAGGAGGCAGGGGAAACAGCAAAAAATGCCATCTTCCTAGATCTTGCTAGTCAAAATTCTTTAACTGACAGGATTCACAGCATACCCTCCCTGTTTGACCAGGTAAGATGGTTGATGTAATTATGACAAGAAGGTACCTTAGATACCTTTGTCCCATGCCATGACGGATTTTAAAGGTGATAACCATACCTTCAATTGGACCCAGAAGCCAACTGGCACTCAGCGCAGCTTACATAGCAGAGATATTGCATGTGCCACACTAGCCCAGAACTGCTCACACCACTACATTCTGCACCAGTTGCAGCTTCCAGATAGTCTTCAAGTATAGCCTCATGTAGAGCGCATTGCAGCAGTCCATCTGGGAGATAACCAGGGCATGAGTGATTGAAGGGCTTCTCAATCCAGGAAAGGGAACTAACTGGGTGCACACCCAAACTTTAGCAAAGGCTCTCCATTCTCGACTGCTATCTACTAAGGAATCAAATGCTTCCCTATCATTTATAATTAAATTGGATAATTTTCATATTTTATTGCATCTGATAGTATCAGTATTCTTTTATTATTATGTGAATTCCTCTGACTCCCCAAATTGATTAACTGAATATAGATAGAAAATCACTATAATATATACATGAGAAGATTATTTTTATGTATATTAGACTACTATGAAAGGTTACATTTCAGGATAATTGACAAAGACACACTGAAAACAGAATAGTAGATAACCTTTAGAATGTAACAAATTAATAAAGGATTTTTTTAGATGTAACACTGAATTTGTTTTTTAAAGGTTAGCGCATTTTAATCCATAATCTCAAATATTCAAAATTGACCTGAAAGTTGTCATTTTTGTCAAAATGTCTGGCTAAACCAGAAGACTTCAGGCAAAATAATTTGGAAAATAGCATTTATATTTTTGGTCTTGTTTGTTTTTTAGAGACTCTGAATTGTGATAAATCTCACTCATACAATTTTTTTCAAGGAAAATATTTCATTTTCCTTCTTTGATGCAAGTACTAAAAGGGGATAAAAATAGTGACTTAAGTATTATAATGTTCACTTTGAAAATTACTTAATGGTAAGTAATAGGTAATTTTGTAATATCTTACCCAATACAATATATGTAGAAAAGGTTTAAAGAGTATATATTTCAGTAGCAATTGTACAAGAGGTCCCTGAAGTTGAAATAAATTGTGAATGTGCCTATACAGTGACCTATACAAGCTTTCAACAAACACTTATCAAAGTGGAATCACAGTGAAAGTGAGATTTTTACCAACTGTAGAAGCTTTGCATCAGCAATGACAAATGTAGCTTTAGCTTTATAACAGATTCTGAAATAAAAACTGTGCCCTAATAGAAATATTTATATGCAAATTTTACATAGTAGGTATGATTAGTGGAAAGGAACATGTACTTAACTCTAAATGTCTGTCAGAATTAAGGCTTTTATTTAAACCTATAATCTTCCCTACTGTAACAATCATCTACTCCTATATCATTTCTCTGTAACAGAGTTTCACACTGAGAATTGGCATGGGGCTAACAACTAGGTGCAGACTGAGTAAGAAACAGAGTTTTATGTGCATACATGGATCAATAAATCCTCCATATTCTTACCATTCATTCAAAACAGTATCAGAATACCATCTAATGACTAATCCAGCTTTGACTCATGCTTTGGAATAATAGCTTCAGTGAAAATACGTTCATAGCCACCAATGTCACATATGTTGAACAGTTTGAGTGCAATCCAAATAACATCTACAATCTCCAAACTCGCACATCGTATGGCTGCTCTTGTAGAATAGGATAAACTTTTGTTAAAAAAAATCAGGACAGTGATGTTGGAGTGGTTTGATACTGGAATCATGAACTGAAAAATAGCTCTCATGTTTAGAATTAAAGTGGAAAAATAAATCATTGGTAGAGCAACATAGTGCAAAATATTCTGTAACCATCTACACCGTGTGCACAATTATTAGGCAAGTTGTATTTTTGACGATTAATTTTTATTATTGAACAGCTAAAGTGCTCTTGGTCAATCCAAAATGTTAAGAAACTGCAAACCTGAATATTTAAGAAAGTAAAAGTGAGGTTATGGCTTTCTTAGGAGAATATCTATGTGTGCACGATTATTGGGCAATTAGTAGTGTGCAGAATTATTATGCAACTAAATGAAAAATGAAAATTTTCCCATCTCGTTTATTTCATCTGTTAAAGTGAGAATAATAAACAAACCACCTCAAAATTTACAAATAAACATTTCTGACATTTCAAAAATAATAATAATCAGTGACCAATATAGCCACCCTTTTCACTAACAATCATAAGCCTTCCATTCATAGAGTCTGACAGTTTCTTGATCTGTTGACGATCAACTGTTTGTGCAGCAGCAACTACAGCCTCCCAGACCTATTCAAAAGAGAGTGCTGTTTTCCTTCACCATAAATCTTCCCTTTTAGAAGGGCCCACAAGTTCTCAATAGGGTTTAGGTCAGGTGAGGAAGGGGGCCATATCATTATTCTTTCATCCTTAAGGCCTTTACTGGCTAGCCACACAGTGGAATACTTTGATGCATGCGATGGAGCATTGTCCTGCATAAAAATCATGGTCGTCTTGAAAGATGCAGACTTTTTCCTGTACCACTGCTTGAAGAAAGTGTCTTCTAAAAACTGGCAGTAGGTTTGGGAGTTGATTTTGAGTCCATCTTCAACCCGAAAAGGTCCAACTAGCTTATTTTTAATAATACCAGTGCATACCAGTACCCCACCTCCACCTTGCTGGTGTCTGAGTTGAAGTGGAGTTCTGTGGCCCATTACTGGATCAGTAATAGGTCCATCCATCTGGTCTGTCAAGAGTCACTCTCATCTCATCAGTCCATAACACCTTTGAAAAATCTGTCTTCAGATATTTCTTGACTCAGTCTTGCCATTTCAACTTATGTGTCTTGTTCAGTGGTGGTTGAGTTTCAACCTTCCTTACATGTCTCTGTTGGCCATGTCTCTGAGCACTGAACATCTTGTACTTCTGGACACTCCAGGTATGTTGCAGTTCTGGAATATGACAGCACTGGGGGATAATGGGTTCCTGGTAGCTTCACGTTTGATTCTTTTCACATCTTTGGCAGTTAATGTGTGTCTTTTTTTCTCAACACATTTCTTGTGACCCTGTTGCCAATTTGCAACAAAACGTTTGATGGTTCTGTGATCACGTCCCAATATCTTAGCAATTTCAAGAGTGCCACATCCCTCTAAAAGACTTCTTACAATTTTTGACTTTTCAGAATCAGTTAAATGTCCTTTTTTGGCCCATTTTGCCTGAGGAAAAGAAGCTGCCTAATAATTATGCACACCTTGATATAAGGTGTTGATCTCCTTAGGCCACACCCCCATTACACAAATGCACATCACTTGATATGCTTATATCCAATAAGCATTCAAATATACACAGCTTGTAGATGGAAAATATACATAAAAATGATGATATGGTCAAAATACTCACTTGCCTGATAATTGTGCACATAGTGTATGTATTAAAAGTATCTTTAAAGAGTGTATTAAAGGCAAAAAAAAACCTTGTATGAAACACTTCAAGCATGAGTTCAAAAAGCTAATTTTAAACAATAAATTAATATTTAATATATGGTTCAACACTGTTTTATATATACTGTACAATATTGAGAGAAAAATCCCTTTTTACGTTGCGTTTTACATGACCATTGGATTTATTCAATTATATTCAGAGGCCAAAAATAGAGTACAGGAAGATGCAAGTTATAGAAGTCAATTGATGCTAATGCTACGATAGCTCTTTATTAAAAAAAATAGAATAAAATAATTAGAATAAAAATGCAAATAAAAGCTACTTAGATAGTTATATGGTCCTTTAACCAGGACAACAATCAATCCAAGAGCTTCTAATAGCAATTGCAATCAAGCAAAATTTTGCTACAGTCTTGTAAATTTCAATGAAGCCAATGAGTAAAAATGGGGGTGGTTATGAACTCTGCAGGAGAAGTGCAATCTAAAGAGTAAAAGGAACTTCTTTTGTATATTCTTTAGCTCATAAAGAAGATGCAGCCCTGATACAGCCCTGCCTCTTTGGGATTTTCCCACTGCAAGTTACTAGGCTAGCTTTGTTGTTGTTAGTTGCGAAGTCGTGTCCAACCCATCGCGACCCCATGGACAATGTTCCTCCAGGCCTTCCTGTCCTCTACCATCCTCTGGAGTCCATTTAAGCTCACGCCTACTGCTTCAGTGACTCCATCCAGCCACCTCATTCTCTGTCATCCCCTTCTTCTTTTGCCCTCAACCTTTCCCAGCATTAGGCTCTTCTCCAGTGAGTCCTTCCTTCTCATTAGGTGGCCAAAGTATTTGAGTTTCGTCTTCAGGATCTGGCCTTCTAAAGAGCAGTCAGGCTAGCTTAGGCATTCTGAAAATCTCAAAATTAATTTATAATTAATCAAACAATATATTAATATTTCAGACTAATGATACAAAGACACCAAGTACTAAGCAATTGATAAAGAGGTAATGTGCAAAGAAACAGTTTATCTAATGTAATGTGCTAAATTCCTACATTGCTATTTCTTAATAGTAATGTAGGCATTTTGTACGTTATATTAGATACACTGTTATTAAACAATCCCAAAAAAATTAAGATATTCTTTTGATTTTATTAGGATGAATTTAAATTTTCTTCAAATGTCCTATTTGAAACTTTCAGTGGGTCCTGTCATGTTTAAGTAATCCAACTTGATATCTATTTTTTGTTGTTCATTTTAATCATAACATTTGATGTTGAAAATGTGAATATTTGAATTAGATAACCAAATATATGTGCACTGTGTGTATTCATGAGTTTATAGGCCTAAGATTCCTCAGACGGCATTAACAAGCTCAGGAGTGATTGATTGACTGATTTGGTATTAAAGCAAAGGGAAGCACATGTAACTGTATAGTAAAGTCTGCCAAGTAATTTCAAAGTAACATAAGGAATGAGACCATTGTTCCCTGCAACCTTCTGGTATTATTTATTTATTCCAACAAGGGGATGCAATAAAATAAGAAAAAGTCAAGCAGGAGTTATTTTATATGTCAATATATACAAAAGTTCAGCAAAACACTAAAACTTTCTTCTATGATTTTCCTGTCATGGATCAGACTAGACCAATGGGAAATACTTGGTGACTCAGCAGTTGTTTATGAAGATTGATATCAACCCTGCAGTGACATTTTATTTATGTTTAAAAATTACGTAGGCTGAAAGCAAAGAATATCAATTTGAAGGGAACTGTAAGAATATGAGGCGCCAATATTCAACATATTAGATTTGTAAATGCCACAACATATTTATTCAAAAATATGAGAAATGTCTGACTATATGATGTCATAAATATTAGTCGGTAAAGTAACAGCTGACTGCTGTCTCTTGAGATGAGTTGAGATAAATCTCAAGCATTCGAAACATATTTACTGTAGCAAACTAGAAAAGATAATTTGAAAGATTTTGCAAAATCATCTGTAGTACACTCTAGTTTGGATGTATTTAATGAGGTATCTGTAAGACCAATTTTTTTTTTTTTTGAGGCATTGATGTGTTGTTGATGTTGAACACTAGGACTGTCTGCAATAAGACCACATCCATTCATAACTGCGACTTTAGGCTAGTCCAGTCAAGTTTCCAAGGCATGCTCTTGTTTGGTTACTGGGAGAGGTTTGATCATGGAACTCTTGAGAAAGTAGTCATTCAAACTGGTACTGTTAAACCAGCTACCTGTTTGTTAGATTCGTGTTCCTCCTGATTTGTGAAGGCTATTCAGAAACTAACATGCAACTCGGCCCATGGAATGGTGCTGGTCTCTCCCAGTTCTGAAGGGGGAAGTGGATCCAACACTCCTTTTTTTTTTTTTTTAAGGATAATTGTTGAGAAGATGGTTTGGTTGCAGTTGCAAAAGATCTTGGAAGAAATGGATTATCTGGATTCTTTTCAGTTGGGTTTCAACCCTGGACACAATACAGAGATGATTATGGTAGAGCTGAGATTGGGTCAAGCAGGGCCTGGCTCTTTAACCTTTCAATAGTGTTTGATACCATCAACAGGGGCATTTTTCTGGACCAGTTGTGAGGAGTCAGAATAGGAAATATGGTGTAATGATAGTTGCCCTAATTTCTCTATGACTAATTCCAGTCAGTGTTGGTAGGAGCAAAGAGGATAAGCCTGAAGCCCCTGATCTACAGGATGCCTCACGGCTCAACACTATCTTCCTTTTTGTTTAGCATTTACATGAGGCTGCTGGGGAAAATCATAATCAGTATGCTGATGATGCTCGTAAGGCATGTCAAATTTTTCAACTTTCAATTTCCAACCATCAGGGGTGCTCAAAAGTTGTGACATACCTTGGAGATTGTAAAGATATTTTGGTTATTTTAATATAATTTAGATGTGCTTGGTAAATAACTACATAAATATCATAACTTTTCAGACCAGCAATTCCCCAGCAAACAATTCAGACCAGCAATTCCCCAGTACCATCAAAGAAGAACATTATTCTGTGTGCAGTGAGCCAGGTGGAAGATATCTTTACCATTTCACTCCAGAGAAAGGCTCAAAAACAGGAAAACCTGCTCGAGTGATTGCAGATAATCTGGTGTATTTCATGAAGAAGAAAAGCATTGACAAAAGCTTGAAGGCCATTGGAGGAGATTCTACAAAAGTTAATACTGGCTATGAAGGTGGTGCCATGCACTGGGTAGAGGTCAAGCCAGAGCATCCACTTGCTGGAACTGATTGACTGGTCTGAAGGTGTATATGAGCCACCTTTGACGTGCAATAAAGAAGTTCATTGATGAACCAATGCAAGTACCACAGTGGCCCTGTCATGCCCAATCAATAGAGAGATGTGTGAAACAGGTCACAGAGGCAGCAAGCAGAGTGTATACACATGAGAAACATGGGGGTTATATCGGAGGCCAAGAAGCAAGTCGGCGGCTGATGTCAAAGAACAAATCAAAACAAGACTAGATGAAACTCACTTAAAACATTTTTGTAACTCAGATACTTGCGTTCTGATGCTAGTTTCGGATTGCATGGATTATTTTTTGCTTAGCTAGATAAGATTCATGCAGAAAAAACTTTAATTTTTGTAGCACAAGGTGTAATTTAGAGAAGATAAAGTTAACAGTATATGATCAGACGTGGATTTACCATACATTGTGCAATTGCAAAAATAACAGCAGATTTGAATTCTTGGTGTAAAAACACATATTTTTATTACCCTTCACTGAAAACATTGCAAAAATTAATTTTCACCCCATTAAATGACACACCCTAATGCTCAGTTGTACATCTTATCCCCTGTCTGACTAAATTATGGTGTCACGGTCTTGTCCCAAAGCCTGAAAATTATAAAAATCTGGGTAGAGAAGAATAGACTTGGGATCAACCCTAGCAACATCAAGTGGCTGGGGATCATCAGGTTTTGGCCCTTAACAAAGTGCACATTTTGGATCAAGAAGCATTTCTTGCTGTCACTCATGACTTGCTCCTCTTGTTTTTGGACAATTGCAGTGCTTTATATATGGTTCTATCCTTAAAGATCATATGGAAGCTATAGTTGATCCTGAATGTGGCAACACAAGCAGTGATGGGAAAGACTCACTATGCACATATAACAGGCTGCTATTAGAACTTCACTGGTTATCAGTTGGATTCTCAAGGCAATTCAAGGTGCTGGGTGTTATAAAACCATACATGGCGTAGGATCTCGCTCTTTGGGAAACTATCCATCTCCCATAATGTGTGCTGTGACAAAGTTGGCTTGCTTTCAGTGCCAACAGT
Source organism: Thermophis baileyi (assembly GCA_003457575.1). Taxonomy (NCBI): domain Eukaryota; kingdom Metazoa; phylum Chordata; class Lepidosauria; order Squamata; family Dipsadidae; genus Thermophis; species Thermophis baileyi. The sequence continues at coordinate 765,754 of QLTV01002023.1, forward strand.
TAATCGGTGTGATATTGTGCAGTCTCATGTCCATTGAAGCAGGGCCATGAAGTTATGGTGGCAGGTTTTTTTAAAAACCCTAGTACTGGCTTTTAAATGAAGTGTTGCTGCACAGAACCTAATACTGGGTACTGTGGAACCTGCTACCCTTGGAGAATCTCTATGGAGCTGCTCTTTGCAGCTTATAAGAGCTTTAGTTATCATCTAAAGCATGTTAAATACGCTTTTTCTGTTATGATTTTAAATGTGTTTGCTTGAGTTAATAATAAAACTTAAAATCTCGTTATTCACTCAAATGCTCATTGTCTATGAAGCCAAAAGAACCAATTGCCTGGGCATCTGATCATTTTCCTAGTTTAATCTTTTTTTTTTTTATATAATTTCAGAAACTTCCTGTATTGTTATAGCTCCATTTATATTTTGTCTCTGTTCTGCTGTAATCCTCAGTAATTTTTGTTTCTTTAGATATTCATCTATTTTCTCTAGAGGAATGTCACTTCCTTTATACAAACTAGAGTAATGTTGATGAAATACATTTTGTATGGCTGCATTGTCCATTAATACAGCATTTCCCTCTTGTAATTTCAATATCATTTATTTTCCCTTTATTTTCATAATTTGTATGCTAGCCACTTCCCTGGTAAATTTGAAGCTCTTTTTTTTTTTTGCTTTACATACATCATTTTTATTTCATTTATCTTACTGTTAACATACTATAGATAATTGCCATTGCAGAAGTTTAATTTGTTGAGAGATACTTGTCCTCTCTGGAGAATTCTTTAGGTCTTATTTTCTCTTTATTTCATTCAAAATAGCATGTTTTCTCTTGACACTTATTTTTTAATTCATTGTTGTATTGTATAAAGTGACCTCAAATAAAAGATTTACTTGCATCCCAAACCATTCTTAAGTCAGAGCCTTTACCTAAACTATTTTCAAAAATTCTTTTAGCTTTGTTTTACAATCCTTCACTATTGCTTCTTTCCATAGCAACAGTTTGTTAGTCTTCATCTAAAGGAATTAGATTTTTTTTTATAAATCAAACTCACAGGACTATGAGCTGAACACAATCTTTGTAATATTTCTACTTTAAAATTTTAGTGGCCAAATTATTGAAGTCCAAAGCATATATATTCTTGAAAAGATGTATGCCTTTCAGAAAGGTAAGCAATTTAACTTTCTTAAATTGTCATTTTTTTGTCCTGATGTATCAACTACTCTAAATTGTCCATTAGATTTTTTTAAAAAAACCTGTTGATCATTTGCCTTGAGTAATTCTAATATTTTGTTCAGAGGTTCTATTCAGTTGAGGGGAGATCACATCATTCCAATTCCCCATCAAACCACCAATTTTCATAAGAAAAAAAATATTAATCTCTCCATAAATTATTTATAAAACCCTGCTTTGCCCTCATTTGGGGCATAAATTCCCAGTATCAAAGTCTTAACCCCACACAAATTAACTTCCACACCAACAAATCTACCATACTCATCAGTCAATACTTCTGGTTTTAGTTAGGGATTTATGCACAAAATTCCATATACTTTTTGTTTATTTCTTTTCTTCTTTTGTTGCTACTGAAATAAATTCTTCACCAAATTCTTATCAATCAAACATTTTACGTCCTTTTTCTAATAGTTACATTTCCCAATTAAATATAGTTGCCTTTGCCCTCCTTCTTCACCCAGAGTTTCTGATGCCAGTCTGCTACCCTCCGAAATAACTTGAATTCTCTTTTAAATAAACATGATGAAAATCACAAAAAGATTGATTGCCATATAGTCTTGTGAATCCTAATGAGATCCTTGACAGGCAACTACAGGCAGGGTTTGTCTGCCTTTCGTAATTTACTGACTTGCCCTTGGTCATCACTGAAATCCTGCCACTTGTTATCAAGGCTCTCCTCATAAAGACTTCCATGGCTGACTTCTTAGCATTTTTATTGTAGGTGCCAAGGGATGCACTATTGCCCTACTCCCAGAGTAAAATATTCCATTTAAATGGTTAAATCTAACCATGGTGCAACAGTGAAGTACTTAGTTTGGTAAGTATGGGCGAAGAATGAACGACACTTTTCTTCTTTTCTTTCTTAGCCATCCTCTTGCACATATTTTCTGAGCGAATTACAAAGCAGTTATTCTCCATAGCTAGCCAACAACAGCTTTTCCAAATAATCAATTGAAATAAATCTTATTTTTATTTCCTGACATTTTCAATACAAGTATGTATGTGAACTAGAGGTGGTTAGAAGTTAGAACTAAACTTCCATTCTTATAAACTGCTTAAAGGCACACTTCACCATCATCATTCAAATAAGAGAAATAGGAGGGAATTCAACAGTGAGCCTTCCCCCCACTTCCTTTCGTCCTTTTTCCCTTTCTCCTTTCCTTCCACAGCTCAAACATTTTTGGAAAGAAGCCTAATCCATGCTATGAAATAATATGGGAACTTCAGAAAGACCTTGATCATGACTTTTATGGGCCATTTTTGGGAAGCATAAACACACATCATCTCTCTAAAAGAAACAACTATTCTACAATGGTGCCTTCTTTTAGCATGTCACCACAGGCAGCATATTTTAAAGTATCCTCTGTTCATGGGGCCTGAGATGCCAGATTTGCTTCTGTCCAAACATCACAGCCACTGCAAACTCTTTACACATTTCCCAGGCATGTTTCCTTGGAATCCAGTCCAAGGTTTCATTGTCTTTGAAACAAAGAGGAGCCCCTTAATAATGGGATAACATTTCACTGTCCTAGTCATGTAGAAGGAGCCAAGTGTATGGACTCCTAGCAGATCTCAAGGGTTACTCTCTCTGATTGTCATTTTTGTGAGAAAGTCCAATCTATCATTTCTGCTATAGCAAACTTTAGAACATAATGCTACAAGTAGGCTGCAGTGTGAATAATGATCCAGCCCCCAGGTCTTACAGACACTGAGTGTTTTTTGAACTTTCTGCTAGTTTCCTTCTTCAGCCACCACCATCAACCCTTTGATGGAATACTTTGATTAGGACTCTGTGCAGTCAATTGTAAGATCATTTCAAAGTGGCAGAACCACTCTCCTGCTCATGAAATACATGTAGGATGTATGGCTCACATATCTCCCAAAGCAGTACAGTGGATTGTTTGTTTTGGGCTTCGCATGTTTATCCATCTACAGTAGTTTGTAAATCATTGTTTCCTGTGGTGCATTCATATATCACATGAAACTAAAAATAAACAAACCAAGCTAGCATGATTTGTGAAGCATTGGAGGGCAATTTCAGACTTCCTTCACTGCTTCTCTAACGAAGCTGCATCAAATACGATACCTGATCCATTGCTCCATTTGTCTGAAATTTAGCACCAGCTTCACATAAAAGTGGGTAGCTGAAAATGAAGCGTATTTCAGAAAAGAAATTTAAACTATGAGGCCTACTGAAATAATTCACTCATTGAAACCTGTCATCCCAATGACAGATATTACATATGGCATCTTGCAGATAATCTGATTGACTTTTCTAAATCAGCTTAAATAGCTTTTCTAATCTATTGGGGATCTTCTCCCTCTCATACTCGGGTATCTCCAAGATTTCTTAAGATACTGTTTGGATTCTTTTGTTTTATCTTGATTTGAGCTAAAATAATTGATTGAAAGTAAGGATTCATACGTTATATCAACACACAACTCTCTGTCTCATTGTTAAACTGTTCTTAGTAACATGTTAGCAGAAATAGCACTTGGATATCGCTTCATAGTGCTTTAGAGCACTCTCTAAGCAGTTTACAGAATCAACATATTGCCCGCAACAATCTGGGTCATCATTTTACTGACCTTGGAAGCACGGAAGGCTGAATCAACCTTGAGCCCATCAGGATCGAACTCATAGCAGTGGGCAAAGTCAGGCTGCAATACTGCATTCTAACCACTGTGCCACGACTCGCTGGCTTAAAGCTTTGGATCAACAAATTTGGAAATCCAAACTGAATATGACATAAGTATAGGGTGTTCTGCAGCACTAGATTATCTTCTTTTTCTCTATGTGGCTTATAAAAAGTCAACATTGCTTGAGCACAGCTGACTTTTCACTAAACAGAGCAGCAATGTCCTGGGATATAAATGTAGGCCTTTTTGTTGTAGCTTTCTTGGGTACCTAAGGGATAATCAATATAAAGTGGTTTGCAAAAAAGCTATTTTCCTGGCATGAGAACAATCTGTCCCTGAGCCTTTGGGTGTTACTAAGTATTATTCTATGTGCTCATCTGCTGAACTGATCTCCAAGGATTGTGACAAAATCTGGAATAAGCTGATAATTATCATTTCTTTAGGAATAGCAATAAGGCAATTCTTCTAGGATAAATGCTAATATATAGTCTCTCAAATATTGTGTACATTATATATTTAATTATATAAACTTAAAATTTGCATTTGAATAATAAACTTGCCTAGCTTTACAGTTTGAAGTATTTGGATGGATACAAAGATTTTATTATCAGAATATAGAATAACAGAGTTGGAAGGGACCTTGGAGATCTTCTAGTCCAACCCCCTGTTCAAGCAGGAGCCCATTCCAGACAAATCTCTGTCCAATCTCTTTTTAAAAACCTCCAGTGATGGAGCACCCACAACATCTGGAGGCAAGCCGTTCCGTGATTAATTTAATTTAATTGTTTAATAATTAAATAATATGTTTACTTGTGGTGGCTTAATTTACATTTGTGGTTCTTTTTAGAGCCTTACTTAATTTTCTAATATAGATGTTCTCTGGCTCTGTGGATCCAGTTTTTTCAAGATTTTATTTTAACAGCTTTTTCTTTAAAGAAAGTTTAACATTCAAACATCTGATATAGTCTGAAGTCCAGAAATGTTCACTGAGGAGTCATACTGAGTTCATTGGACTGGATTCAAAGTAAGTTCATTTAGGACTACAAATCTAATTTCATAACTTCAGTTGTCTTATTTCATGTCATGTGGAAAATGAGGTACAAGTACTTAGAAGTAACAGATTGTAGCCTCAATTGTCTTTTTTCCTTCTTGGACAAACATTTCTATTGTTTTTTTTTATTGCAGCTTTGTCAAAGAACATGTAGATTATTCATATTGAATAAGCAATATAAATTGCAAGTATATTCCTATTCTTGAATATAAGGTGTATGAAAAAGAATAGAGTTAGATCACCACTACACTTGTAATGCAACAGAGTACTGAGATTCCTGTCGTTGGTTAGTCTCATTGATGCATCTCAGTTCAATAAAAAAAATGAAATCAATCTTCCTAAAAATTTTCATTGACATGCAATTGGGTTTTTTAAATATTTTATTAGAGATGCTGGAGAGGCATTAGTTTAGAAGGAAGAGAAGACTGAAAGCTTAAAACACAAAGGAGAAAAAGTTAATTTAAAGTGATGTTTGGTAAAAATTCCCCTTTGAGATCCTGTTGTGTAATTGAACAGATTAAGATAACTGACAGTAACTTCACAGTGTGTCTAAGTGGAGGTCTCTATGGGTCAGCTCTCGGATCCTGTGCCGACACGTTAAACAAGTTTGTCAATTTTCCATCAGATTGATTTTTCTCACAGGTCTGGAAGGCTTGTTTCATTTCATCTTATTTCCACCGGGGTTCTTAACATTGCAAACTGGCATTTACTTTTTCTCAAAGTGTGAAGAATGATTTTTATCTTAGTGTAGCAATCAAGGCACCGAGGCCCTCTATTTCCTGCATTGCCCATTTTATTCATTGGAGGCTGTTTGGGGGGGGGGGAGGTTTGAAGTGTCCCCCCCCCAAAGAGGATTTAAATTTGTGGAGTAGATTAGTAAGACTTGTACTCCCATTGTACTTTGGGAAACAATTTATATTGTAATTTTTAAGGTGGTGCTTTATGAAAAGAAAAGCTAGTGCTCTTGTCCCATTTCAATCTTGTTGAAGAATTGCATGACAAACTACGGTGCCCCTAAAGGTCACATAAAGCCATATTAAATCTATTTTCATGTCATGGTGAAATGACCCCGGTCCTCCAAGAGTTGTCAAAGAAAATTATATGCATGGATAAATGAAAAAAAAAGTACCTTTTAATGATCAAACGTTATAGGCATCAGAAGAGGTATATCAATTGTGTGGCAGTTAGCAGAGCTTACCTGGAAGATAAGTCTGTCAAGCTCCTAACCCACTTCTTCTTAGCCAATGGACTGGCAATCATAAAAAGATGAGGGATTACCGTAACGTTTATAAAAGTGTAAGTTTTGGTGAACTACTTTGGAAAGGATTTGTGACAAGTGAATGGCATAATAAATAATTGATTAAACATTTACAACTGTATTAGGTACTGTGCAGAGATTAGAAACCAAGTTAGCTTCTGCTTACATGCAAAATATTGAAAGGAATGTGAATTATAAAGTATATAGATGCAGATTTTGGCCCACATACATTTTGAAAAAAACAACAACATATATTTCTGGATTTATTTTATTTTTAGATGATTTTTAAATAGTTAATGAAGCAGCTCTATTTTTCCTGTTCCACATTGCTTTCTGACCTGTTGCTTAGTTTGAACTGTGCAACTGAAAAAAAAAATGAACTAAAACTAAAATTTTAAAACAACGAAGAACTAAAAAAAAATTAAACCCATTTCCCATGTGTTTATGTGTAAAATCAGATCAACGTTACCTTTACACATATTTTATATTAATGCAAGCATCCTTTGAAATGTGTACTAAGGTAGAAAGGGAAATTTGTTGCTGTATAAAAGATCTAAAAAGTACAATAGTTATGAACATAACTTAATTCTTACGAATAGCATATTATTAAACATAGATGGTTGCATCTGCATTCTTGCATTTGAGCTTCTGAAGCCAGCCAACTCATAAAATAATGCTTTTGAAGTAAAAATTGCATTAGCCAAAACATATATTTTCAAGACCACAAATTAGGTTATTACTTAGTACAAGGAAATGGAAATTGGAAATCAGTTAAATGGTTGAGTGGAAATTGAATTTTAATCTCTTAACAGGATTTTTCCCATTACAATGTACTTCCTTCTCAGTAATGACTATTGTTTATTCTGCTGCAGTATTTACTAGCATTCGAAAATTTTAAAAAAATCCATCTGTATGGACATAGCATGGACTATGTAATATAGTCTGATTAACAGAAGTATCTCAGACTCTTATTGTTTTTCCTCTTCATTTTGCTGAATTCCTTATAACCTCATGTTTGGAATCAAAACTACTTCCCAGTCTTCAGCTTGGTCCAGTCATGGGACCGGATTCTGGTAGAGTGATAGATTTGGATTTGAAACCTGAAGAAAGTATTCCAACACCTCCTGAAAAAGAAGAGCATACTAAAACATCACATATCAGCTGGCATAATATCGCACATAGTCAGTTGCCAGTGAAAATTATAAGAAGTCTTTAGGATAAGAATGAATAAAACGTTCTGAGTTCAAAACAGGTTGTTCTAGAGATGTCTCAAGTCTGAAACATCCTTAATTCAAGCTCAGAAAGAGTACAGTACAGTTTTTCAAGTATGACCATGTTTGGAATATTACCGCAATAATTAGAACAACCCGTTTCATACTCAGAACAGCTGCTTGGAACTTGAAATGGAGCCTTTCAAAATGAATCCAATTTTGAATTCAAAGCGACCTTCCATTGGGCAGTTTCTGCTGAAGCTTTTTTTTTTACTGCTGCTTTCTCTGACCTTCTCCAGCCTGATAAACCTCCTGCCTGACCCCTGAAAGTGAAGAGAAGCCTTTTGATGCATTCCATCCAGCCCAAGCCCACAATCCAATCAAAGACCATTCCCCAGCAGACCAAGAGTTCAGTGGCCTATCATTAAGACCAATGACTGGCAATGGAACAGCTCTCCCATTCCTCACTGACTGACCTTTTGCAGCTTCTCCTGAACTTTTTCCAGCATCAGATTTCCTGACCACAAGGAAAGCAACCCATTTCAGCTATTATAAGGCCACATTATAATATTTTCATGATTTATTTTACATTTCTGGCTTGAATATACTGTACAGTACAACACAGAGAAGCATAAATTGACCACATGAGCTGGATAGAATTTGTCTGGCTAGTTTGTGGCTTGAAGTATCATGTCACAAAGATACAATGGAAGTAGAATTGCTGGTACAGAGTTAAAAGTTATCTGAACAAAGTCTTGCTCTCTTGGCGCAGACATGTTTCTGATGCTTACAAATTTACAAATGCTAAAGCTAATCTAATGTTGGAATGAATCCTATATTAATGGTAAATGGGAATTTCTTCCACCGTAAAAGGGAACATCTTCCCAGGGCAAACAGCAGCTGAAAAAAAGTAATAGTCACCTGGACTATTGTACTATAGGGCAACAGAGCTAAACTTTTCCAGCCAACAACCTTAGGTGAGTGAGTGGATATGCATAAAATAAAACTGTCTGGAACCCACACTGCATATCGGGCATTAATACAATAGAGCGTGTCCAGAGATATTTTACGAGAAGAGTCCTCCACTCCTCTGCTCGCAACAGAATACCCTACACCACCAGACTTGAAATTCTGGGCTTAGAAATCTTAGAACTACGTCGCCTTCAGTATGACCTAAGCGTAGTTCATAAAATTATCTGCTACAACGTCCTTCCTGTCAAGAACTACTTCAGCTTCAACCACAACAATACACGAGCACTCAACAGATACAAACTCAAAGTGAACCGCTCCAAACTCGATTGCAGAAAATACGACTTCAGCAACAGAGTGGTTACTGTCTGGAACTCACTACCTGACTCTGTGGTTTCATCCCCAAATCCCCTAAACTTTACCCTTAGACTGACTACTGTTGACCTCCCCCCATTTCTAAGAGGTCAGTAAGGGGTGTGCATAAGCGCACCAGCGTGCCTACCGTCCCTGTCCAAATGTTCCCTTTTATTTGTACCCATCTTATGTATTCAAATAATATTATACATACCATATTTTTCAAGCACGTACTTGACTAAATAAAT
>QLTV01002023.1:793899-804595 GCA_003457575.1 Thermophis baileyi
TTATACAGTAATGTCTTATTATTTGTTTTTATCTGCTATTAAGTACTGAGGAAGGAGAAAGTGAATTTGGGCTAGAGAACCAATATATAAAACTGGAGATGTTTTAGGCAAATGTTTTAAATTAGTATATACAATTAGTGATTAATCAGCGTTCCTCAGTCGCTTAGAACTCTAGCTAACAAACCTGGCCGGTACATCTAAGACTGACGAGCGGGGAAACATCAGAGCAGATAAACCATCCTCTGCTACCATGTTGCGGAGATAAATAATTAGAGGTGAAATGAATCTTGTTTCCCTGCTCTCAATTCTCAATAATAAGACCGGAGTCCAGGAAAGAATAAAAGTAATATATTTCATAACAAAAATAAGAACACCTAAGTCTGTGTCTACATGGTGAAGAACAAAGAGAACAACGGAAAGATTAACACATGCGCAGTACAGGTATCACATGAGAACTTCATATAAGTATACAGTGTCATTTCAGAATAAGAGTCCTGCTGACAAATTAAAATGAACGTAGTNAGAAAATAATAAAAGTAATATATTAAATAATAAAAAATAAGAACACCTAAGTCTGTGTCTACATGGTGAAGAACAAAGAGAACAACGGAAAGATTAACACATGCGCAGTACAGGTATCACATGAGAACTTCATATAAGTATACAGTGTCATTTCAGAATAAGAGTCCTGCTGACAAATTAAAATGAACGTAGTGACAGTCTCTCCAGCAAGCCTCGGCCCACTTGCATTAAAAATTAGAAAATGATTTCTAACAGAGAAATAACAGCATGAAGGCACCAATATTCTGGAGCTGTATCTTTTCAGACTCAAGATATAATATGGCTTAACTCCAGGCATCTTCTTGAATTACTGATGAAATTAAAATAAGTTAATTTAGGCGTAGCCAATACCAGATTAGTGCAATGGTCCAGCAAGGATGTCTCTCTTTTGAAGAGGGGAAAATAATCTCCAGCTATTTAATGATTTCTTACAATTGGTTCATGTAATTCAGGATTGTCTACACAGACTGCCATTAATGCTCCAGATATTCCCAGAGTGGCCAGTGCTTATATATCTGGGACCTTCTCCATCTAAAGCTGAGTGTCTGTCTATAAAGCTCCATCTTTTCCTCTCAACTTGGAAATGCTGATGAGCACTTTTGCAGGGGCCAGTGGTAAGTGCAGGAAGTGCCTTGTATGCTGAAAATGGGGAGAAATGATACTTACTAATATTATTTGTTTATTGTTAATGTTTGAATCGTGCACTTCAAAATCAGGATTTCCCCAGATAGTGTACGCTGGCTGTATACTGTATATCTGGGAAGAGTTTACAGTTCATTTATTTTGCACAGTGTTGACTAGTGACTTTTTTCATCAACTTTTGTATTATTTGAATTTTAAACTGTATAAATACTCTTGCAACTGCAGATTTTGCAATCTGTCTACAAGTAGTCTTTGACTTACAACGATTCATTCAGTAACCATTCAAAATTACAATGGTGTGGTGAAAAAAACAGACTTATGACCCAGGACTGAAATGATGATTGTTGTGGTGCCACCAGTGGTCAGATAATTATGATCTGGGCACTTGGTGACACATTCATAATTACGTGTTTTCAAGTGCTCCACGATCAATGAGATTGCCATTTGGAATCTTCCTTGCCAGCTTCCCCAGAAAGCCAATGGGGAACCGGCAGCAAGGGCACAAACCACTCCATTCTCTGGAAGCTGGCTGAAAAAAGTCCGTGTCAAAATCCAAGCAGGATTTACAGTTCCATAGCAGAGAGGTTTGTAAAGTCTCTTTGCTCTGGGGCTGAAAATCCTCCATCACTGACAACCCTGCTTGGATTTTGGCATGAACATTTTTCAACCCCAGAGCACTCTCCACTCTGGCAGTAGTGGGTTTCTCTTACCTTTGCTACCGGTTCGGGAATGGGAGCGCGCAGGCACGCACATGTGCTTTTTGCACGCGCAACGCTTCTGCGCATGCACAGAGCATTTTTGATGACGTCCGGGTGGGTGGGCGGAGCCTCCCGCCGCCACCGCTACCAGTTCGCCCGAACCGGTGCGAACTGGTGGCAACCTACCACTGCACTCTGGTGCTGAAAATTCTGCTTGGATTTTGGCACAGAGGATTTTCAGGCCCAGAGCAGAAAGGCTTTAGAAACCTCTCAACTCTGGGGCTGAAAATTCAAGCAGTTCTGAGAACCTTGCACTTCATCCTTGACCCTCACCTGCTTACTCTCGTCTTTCATCGGGAAGTGCCTGAGACTTGCAACATTCTGCTCAATTGCCCATTGACTTGATTGTGACAAGCTGGCAGGAAGTTGGGGACATTCACTTAACAAGGGCAACTGAGATTGCCTGGGTTGCTGTCGCTAAGCAAAGCAGTAGCACTTTATGACTACATCACTTAATGATGTAAATTCAAGTCCCAATTGTTGTTATAAGTTGAGAACTACCTATAGTTGCACACACAATGAAAAGTCACCTGATAGTATGAAACAGGGGTGAAATGGTCCCAGTTCGCTCTTACCTGTCGGTCGCCGTAGAGCCAGTCAGCAAGGTAGTGCGAGGCGCCACCCACCCGCTTTGCACATGTGCAGAGGGTAAAATAACCCAAATGGCGGCGTCCAGGAGGCGTCCGGGTGGGTGGGCGGCACCTTGCGCTACCTTGCCAACCGGTTCTACGGCGACCGACAGGTAAGAGCGAACCGGGAGCATTTCACCCCTGGTATGAAAAGACCTGAGCAGCATATCTACCACGATAGGTAGGCCTGATCTTGAGCAACTGATATACTACGTGGATCTCTTCTTTTCAAAGAATAAGTCTGCAATTAATAAAATGTTAACATCCATGTCTACATTGCTCCAGGGTTAATAATCTGTTCATATCTGAAAATAATATTTAACAGTAATCATGGACTGGATGGGGAAAAAAGGCAAATCAAAGTTAATTCAATTACACAGAACTATTCCTTGGCAGTCAAATAGCAGATCACAGAGTAGCTAGGTACTTTGAATCTTATTTTTGCAGAGAAAGGCAGATTACAAATCTAATAAATAAATAAGTAACTTCCTTGGCTTCCTTAAATACACCTACCTTAACTACCATAACTTAAAGCCCAGCTTTTGGTTCTGCTCTACAGATAACATGAGCCTTAGGTATCTTAGCTTCTAGATAACAATAATTCCTAAGCAGTCATATGCCGTACTACCTCAACATTAAGGCCTCCTAAAATGTGCAAAAGAAATGTTTGTAAGCCTGCTTAATACTTTGCAATAGAACAGCCTACATTTTTAAATGAATTAGTTTGCAACTACTGTATAAGCAATTAATTTCACCCATCCCATCCAGTATAATTTTCTACTATACAGAAGAATAGATTGAAATTACCAAATATCTCAGTTCCTAAAGGAAATTATAAAAAGGGGGTATCTCAAGAGAGGGCCAGCTCGGGGTTGTAGTTAAGTCATCAGCCTAAAAACTGGGAGATTGTGATTAGACACAAAATCAGTTGGGTGACCTTGAGCCATTCACTTTCTGTCATCCCTAGGAAAGGGCCGATGGCAAAACCACTTCTGAAAAATCTTGCCAAGGAAACTGCAGGGGCTAGTCCAGGCAGGCGCCTGGAGAAGGCACAAATAGCTACATATCTGTATCTACACCTACATTTCTAACACAGAACTGAGATAAAATATGGCATCTGTTCTTTGCTCCAACATACACGCAGATAGAAGAGTATGTCATGCCCAGGAAGACCAGGAAAAGAGATAAAGTAGCAGAAGAGCTGTCCAGTGGAATGTTATAGTGCCCAGACTGTGCAAACTTGTCTCAGCCTGGACAGAAATTTCTTAAAACAGTTTAGAATCAAGTTGGCCTGTCAATAGGACAGAAGCAACTTAAGAATACAGCGTGGATAAGCCTGAAGTATAGATGTAAATATATATGTCATAGATTGCAACTATTTTGATAGCAATCAGTCTACTGACCATTATTCTGGTCTGCATCTTTTTGCATTTCATTTCCTTCTGGCCTTTCTTTTTACTATTCTCCACCTTCTCACCTTGGCTACACATGGATTTCCTTCTCAGTTTAATACTTCAACTGATGAAGTGGATTGTGGTTCATGGAAAACGGCACTAAAATTAACACATGTCCCTTTAAAGCATAGGGACAGCTTAGCGACACTGAGATTTGATTGCAAAGAGAAGGAATCTTCCATATGCATAGCCAAACTGAAATTGCTGCTCTTAATGAACCTGGATGATTCTTTTTGCTGGGACCCTAAAGGATAAACACTCTCAGCATGAGGTAAAGAGCTTCACTTATCTCAACTCTTTCCTTTCTCGGGAGTTATGCATATTACGGAATGCTTCAACATGCCTTTGAGAAGTGACCATGCACAGCTCAGTAGAAACAGCATTAGCAATGTATAAATACATCTTTCAAAACTCTTCTAACTTAGCAGTCCAACTGTGTATAATAAACATATATTAAAATCTTGCTGCCCCACACCCAATTTCCTCTCAGGAACTCTGCAATAACAAAAAAGATCCAAAAACAATTATTTTTCCAGCTTTAATGAACACATCCCACAATAACTGCGATAGTTATAACAACAAGAGTGATGAAGTTAGTGAATATATCTGGAGTCTTGTAAAGACTTCTACTTTCTGGCAGAGCCCCCACTGGGACTATTTACAGCTCCTAGTGTTACAAGGCACAGACATCTAATTATGCATATTTGAATTGGTTTCCTATTATTTTGCTCCTTGATTTACCCTTAATGTTCTTCACCTCCCTCCCTTTTGTTTTATTTTTAATTATTTAATTTCATATGTTAAAAATGAAAAATATGACCAGGCCCAGGAAAATGTGTTGAGGTGCTAGCCAACGGGAAGGCATAGACAAAATGCAGCTTTCTGAGATCTGTTGTGTCATCTAAAGAAGATTTGCTAGATGAATCCCCAGCCAACATATTATATTAGGGTTGTGTGAATCATTTTGAGGAAAGCTCAGGAAATGAAAGATAGAAGACTGGGATTGCTGATGTATGATGCCCTGGAAACTGCTGTACTGAGCCTTTAATAGGATCTTGTGTTTTGACCAAATTGCCAATGAATGAATGCTATACTACACAACTCTATGTTGTTTATCTTAATTATTCCTTGGTAACAAGATGTTGTTTTCTGATATCAGACATTGATTCTCACTCAAGTCTTATTTACATTAACTGTCAGCAGGTGTCTGCAGGTTTCAGGCAAGTATTTTTCCATAACTATTTGAGAATGCTAGAAACTTAACCTGGAATATTCTACAGAATATCCTTCCATGATTGAGCAATTGTCCCTCCTCCACAAAATCTCTGTCAGGATCAAGATGAATATCCCTACAGGAACTATTATGATAAAATGGTTCTACATTCCATGACGATGTTTATCAAGTAATAACCTGAAAATATCCCATGGAAATAAATTGATGCTTCTGTAAAATTGTTGTTTGCAACATATGTAGAAGATGCAAATAAAACTAGAGACTTTCTGTACCTAAAGAGTACACAACTGAGACTCTAGGGCCATGTATCATACCCTAAAGCCTTGATATTACCCCAGAACTTTTCCAAAAGTTGCCATCAAACTAAATCAAAGTTTTGACAAAAGGAAAAAGTCATGGTATCCTTGAGGAGTAATAAGATTAAATTGCTTTTAATAGCAATTGTATTGAATCAAATAATGTTTATCCTGACCCCACCTACTTTTTTGGACTATGGTCGCCAACATACAACTCAAAGTCCAAAGGCTTTGTACCCCTGAATTAATGGATTGGGTTATGTAATTATAAATTAGTTAAATTCTTCTATTAGTACAAACAACTAAACAAAACATAATAATATCTATTCATCTTTCCCAAGTGTCTAAATTAAATCTCAGTACCATTGCACATCCTTGAATTTTAATGACTATTTTCATCTCTTATTAGTATGGCTTAAAGTTGCCGTTCTGTCACTGTCGCATTGTGAAGCGAAGCACAAATGAATCTCTTTAACCCAAAACTGTCAGTGGTGCAAAGGGTGGAACAGCTGGCAGGAAGAAAAGGCAGGATCTGTTAGAGGAAAAGGAGATCTACCTCCTGGGAGCAATTCTTAGAAGAAATACACATCAAAATGAATGACATAACAAGGCACTGCAACCTCATTTGTTGGGAAATTGGATAATCTTACAGCACAACTAAATATTCTTCAGAGTGATCTGATACTGTTGACTTGCAGCTATTAAAACAACATGGTCTTAACAGCATATGGGAAAAAGGTTAAGCAAGCATATTAGCTGTAAAAGCCATTTATGAAACTTTATGAAAAAGTCATTTTGAGCATGGAAATCCTTGTCTATCAGACTTTTGGCATTTGTATTTTGAGAAAGTTAGGAGTAAGTAGCATTGGCTGAAGTAACTGTAAAAGCAAGTTACGTATCTGGTGCTAAATATTCATCGGAGTCCTGACTGAGCCAATTTGGTGTAGTGGTGAAGGCACCAGGCTAGAATACTTGAGACCGTGAGTTCTAGTTTTTCCTTATGCATGAAAGCCGGCTGGATGACTTTGAGCCAGTCACTCTCTCTCAGTCCAGCCCACCTTACAAGGCTGTTGTTGTGGGGGAAATAGGAGGAGGAAGGAATATTAGATATGCCTGGAATTATTTATAAAAATAATAATGACAGGATAGAAATAAAATAAATCATTGCTATCACAAGCCAAATTGAAGCCTTATAGAAGGCTTGAGTAGTTCCCTTATAATCAGGGGTGGGTTCTAACTTACCTCGCTGCCGGTTTGCTTCCTCCCGCGCCCCACGGCCACGCCGCGTGGCCGCGCGCACGCTTTGCGTGCGCATGCATGTGCAGTGCAAAAAAATCAACCCCCCCCAAAAAAAGCCAAAAACAAGATGCGACACATGCGCAGTGCCGGAAACTCGGCTTCTGCGCATGCGCAGAAAGAAAAAAAAACTGGAAAAAATTCAAATAAAAAAAAAGATGGTGGCGTCCACGGACTGGCACCGACCGAACCGGATCCGTGACGTCATCATGACGTCACCAGCGGGTCACTACTGGTTCGGGCGAACCGGTCCGAACCGGGAGGAACCCACCTCTGCTTATAACCCTACTCTTGCTAACAATATTACCCTGAGGATACAGTGCCCAGATGTACAAATGTCTGGCTTCTATCTAGGGGACCTTATAGTGCAGATTCTAAGTAAAGATAAAGTTGTGTATAGAATTTTATAGGTATAGGTAAGCTCTTATCATATATCTACTGAGCTTTAAAAAAAAGTCAATCTAAGAAAATTTAGATGCCATTGATTATTCAGACAGTCCACTATACAGAAGCTATTGAGAAAGCTCTGTGCACTGGCACCAGCTTTAAATCAATATGTCAATTGTTCTCACAGCAGAACATATTTTTATGCCACACATAGTGACATTCACTATGGCTGTCACAGAGACTTTTCCCCTTACATGCTGGTTTTGATTCATAAAGTCTGACACAGCTTATGAGATTACTATCTGAATAGACCTCTTTTCTGTGTGTAATGTGGTGTGTTCTAAGATCACAACCAGAGTCTCTTTTCCAATTCTCTTCTCCATCTGAAACTTGGATGGGAGCTTCCAGGGGGAAGAGCTTTTCAGAGCAGTGCTGCTCTTTTTATGAAAACCTAGCCTAGCACTTATTTTTAGGACACGCCCGTGTTTTTCTCTTAGGTCTTCATAATTTGTCTTAAATATTTTTTTTTTACTGGAGTAATATTAATATTTTCTCTTCTAAAATACCTTACATTTTAACAGGTTTTCAATTTAGTGCCTCCAAGCTTTCTAAACTAGTTGTTTTAATGCATTTGAAGAGAGTAAGATTGAGGAGGTTGTAATGGAATTTCAACTTTTCTTTCAACGGATGAATGGGACTGGAATGATCTTCCTATGGCTGACAGGCAATAGCAATAGCAATAGCACTTTAGACTTATATACCACTTCACAGTGCTTTACAGCCCTCTCTAAGCGTTTCACAGAGTCAGCATATTGCCCCCCAACAATCTGGGTCCTCATTTTACCCACCTCGGAAGGATGGAAGGCTGAGTCAACCTTGAGCCGGTGAGATTTGAACCGCCGAACTGCAGCTAGCAGTCAGCTGAAGTAGCCTGCAGTGCTGCACTCTAACCACTGCGCCACCTCGGCTCTCTAGCAACGGGTGCAGAACATCATTTCATTAGAATTTCCTTTCAGTAACAGCTTCTTTGAGTTCTTGTGAACTCATGACATCAGTGACAGTATCTAGCCATCTTGCTTCCCATCAGTCTCTTCTTCTATAGCCAGTGATTGTCCCCAAGCCTCAAGGCTCTCTTTAATGATTCTTACCTTCATACTGTATCAGGTGTCCCAAAAGGCTTAGTGGAGTTTTAAGCTTTTTAAAGACTTTTGTGCTAAAAGTGACAACCTCCAATATGAGTTCAAAATATTTAAGCATTACCTTAATTATTACTCTTTCAACGTCCAATCTAGTTTAATTTATCCAGGGTTGAACAATTTGTTCTCCATTTGGCAACAATATTCTCAACAATTTTTCCAGCATTACAATTCGAAGGTATCATTTTAGCCTTCCTGACAGTGGAACTTTTGCAGAGATAGGTTGTAATTGGGAAGACTGTAGGATTGATATTACTAAGATATATTGTCAATTGAATGCCTGTGCTTTTTAAAATCAAAATTTAACTGCTTTTGAAATAACAACAGAAAAAGAAGAAAAACAAAGGGAAAAAAAACACAAAAATGCAAACATAATTAAAAAAATAATTGCTTAAAAATATGAGAAAAAATACAACAGAAAAAAGAAAATGTATAGTATGCAATTACAATAAACAGTTAGAATTCTATATTTAAGAGCCGAGGTGGCGCAATGGTTAGAGTGCAGTACTGCAGGCTACTTCTGCTGACTGCTGGCTGCCAGCAGTTTGGCAGATCAAATCTCACCAGGGTCAAGATTGACTCAGCCTTCCATCCTTCCAAGGTGGGTAAAATGAGGACCCAGATTGTTGGGGGCAATATGCTAACTCTGTAAACCGCTTAGAGAGGGCTGTACAGCACTGTAAAGCGGTATATAAGTCTAAGTGCTATTGCTATTGCTATCTAATGTAAACTTTGTGCATATATATGTTTCTCTCTCTCTCTCTCTCTCTCTCTTTCTCTCTCTCTCTCTCACACACACACATACATATGTGTGTGTATGTGTATACATATATATGCACAATGTTTACATTATATATATATTTACAATGTTTACATTAGATGATTATATATAGAATTGTAACTATTTCTATTATTTTCTTATGAATATCATTTGTATAAATGAGTCCCATATTTATCCATAAAAAGTTAATGCCTATGGGCAATTTGCTCATAAGTAATGGTTGTAGTTCAAGAATTGTACATTTGTTTAATTAAGGACCCTTTTTTGTAGAGTTTACTACAGTTCTATATAGTCATTTCTCCTTTATATCATTTATATCTTTCTTCATTAAATCTTTGCCTTCTTCATCTTTTATTATGCTCACTTTGCATAAAAATGTTCTTTTGGAATTAAATACATTTCTTATCCTTCCCATTCAGTTGTTATCTGTTTAGTTAGAAATAATTCTTTGTCTCCTCATGATCTTCTCTTGAACTTAAAGTATAGTTGAGCATATTTTCCTTTGCCACTATTGTTGTTTTCATTCTGCCTTGCTTTACTAATTTTCAATGTGTCTGCAAATAACCATTTTGTCTTTTTTTGTTTTTGTTTTTGAATTTCAGGATGTTTTTGTTCTGTAGTAATATCACAAATTTCAGAGTCCTCCAGGAACTTTGTCAAATTTAATTTTTAATGCATAATCGCATGGAATATTGCTGAGATTGTATCCTGTTGGTCTGACGATTTTATTCATTTTCTTTAATTGAAATTCTAATTTTGTAAAAGGAATTTATGATCTCAGCCACAGTCAGCATTCGATCTTGTTTTTGCTGACAATAAAACGTCTTCATCATTGCTTTTAGAGTATGTAAGGCAATTTATTTATTTATTTATTTATTTGTTTGTTTGTCAAACATGTACAAGATAGCAGGTATAGGTATAAACATAATCAAAGTGAATACAGATAGATGAGGACAATAGGACAGTAGGACAGGGACGGTAGGCACGCTGGTGCGCTTATGCACGCCCCTTACAGACCTCTTAGGAATGGGGTGAGGTCGACAGTAGACAGTCTAAGGTTAAAGTTTTTTGGGTTTGGGGAAGAAACCACAGAGTCAGGTAGTGAATTCTAGGCATTAATCACTCTGTTGCTGACGTCATGTTTTCTGCAGTCGAGTTTGGAGCGGTTTACATGAAGTTTGTATCTATTGTGTGCTCGTGTATTGTTGGGGTTGAAGCTGAAGGAGTCATTGGCAGGTAGGACATTGTGGCAGATAATTTTATGGACTACATTTAGATCGGTTCTAAGGCGACGTAGTTCTAAGTTGTCTAAGCCCAAAATTTCAAGTCTTGTGGAATAAGGTATTCTGTTGCGAGTGGTGGAGTGGAGGACTCTTCTCCTGCAATATTTTTGGACTCTCTCAATTGTATCAATGTCTGATATGCAGTGCAGGTTCCAGACAACAGAGCTGTATTCAAGAAT
>QLTV01002023.1:805455-816339 GCA_003457575.1 Thermophis baileyi
GTTGTAATTATTTGTGGTACGACTAGGAAATATTGGGCATGAGCCATTACTGTTTACAAAGACTGAGCCGAAGAATGTGTTAAAGAGGTTGGCTTTAATGGTTTCATCGTTATAGTCTTTACCATTAGGTCCTTTAAGGGGTGGGATGGATCTCGAGTCTTTGAGTTGGTTATTTACAAAGTTATAGAAGGCGCGGGTGGATTTCGTGCGTAGAAGGTTTTCTTCTTGATTAATGTGATAATTGGTGCATTCAGTCTTTATTTGGTGGCATAGATTTTTGTAGCGGCTTTTAAAGATAGCAATGCAGCCAGTTTTATTTTTTCGCCAAAGAGATCTTTTTTTGGATTGAAGCTTCCTTATTTTTATGGGTAATTTGTTTTTCTTGGTTTTGGTGGTTATTAGTGGTACGTATAGTTTGATGACTATACGTACCACTAATTTTTATATTTGATTTCATTCTTGTCCCTCTGGTGATGTCCATGTCATATTTTACAATGTTAAGGAATTGCATTTGTTTGGCAGAGCTCTATTAGTCTGTCTCATCTTTCTTAATACACCAGGGCTAATCTTTCCCATTATTCCAGATGCTGTTTTATTTCAATGTCAGCATTCCAGTTTCCTATAATTCGTATAATATCTTTTTTTGGAATTGGTGTCAATCAGGTGTTTCAAGTTAGTATAGATCTGTCCAGCTTCTAGTTTCTCTGCAGTTACTGTATGCAGAGCACAGAGACAGATCAACAAAATCTTGACTGGCTCACATCGGACCCACATGGAAATCATGTCATCATTTTTTGGGTTCCACATTTGTTCTGATTTTCTTGTCTACAGCAGAAGAAATAATGTTCCTTTGATGTGAAATAACAAATTGCAGTCTATTTTAATTTACTGATTCTCAGATGCCAATATTCGATCTTGGTCACCTTGTCTTACCTAAATATTTTTCCCTGAAAAAATATATACTTAAAGTTTAATATTGATAATTGCATAAGTTAACACTAATAATGAAATAATTACTAAATTATTTAATAATTAACTGTTATTAATGCAGAACTTTTAATAGACTGACCAGTTCAAGTTTAAAATAACAGCCAGGCTTCCTGGACACTACAGAATGAAATAATTCAGAATAATTTTTTTATATTTTTATATTAGAGTTCCAATTTTAAGAGTTTACGTGCAAGAGCTCATAATTAGATATCAGACACTAATACTGATGCAAAAGTATATTGAGATATTCAAAAGGAACTTGAGGTGTAACTTAGATTGGTATTCTATGGGCTAAAATTTAAAATACAATAATAATATTATTGTATAATATAATAAAAAAGATTATACATCTACAAAATGAATATATCCCAAAATTGAAACAGACTTTTGTCACTGAAATTTGATGAAGTTGTATAGCCAATATGCTTTTTACTCATTGTCTTGTGTCACTAGTAGGAGGATATCCGATGTGTAACAATAAGCTGAAAAGTTTCATAATAATGTAAACATTTATACAGAGGGAAAGAAAGTGCTTTGTTTGGATAATATGAAAAAGGAAACCACTGCCACCATCATCCTGGTGTTTTAGAATTCGTCACTGAGATGCTTCACTTTCTGTCAGAAGTATTCATTTTCAAGTATTTACTAAATTCATGTTTAATTATTAGTCCTTGACCACACATCACAGATTTAGAGTTTTATTTGGATTTTCAGGAAAGAAAAGAATAAATGGAGTGTTGCTTGTATTCCAGCATGGGAAGCATTCCAGCATGGGAAGAAATTATATTTTTCTTCACACTTCAAGGAGATCAGATTAGTGCATTCCAGGTCTTGGCTATAAAAAGTCTCAGAGCTAAAGAAAATTAAAATAAAGGTCACTGAATCTGGCTTCATTCATTTGCCTTCACTCACGTATCTTGGCCCTGTGTTTGCTTCTTTTTGTTGTAATTCCCTCTTATTTGTGTCTAGCATATTTAATATAATCATTTTTCACTTGTGCTTTCTTATTCACCTAGTGTGGTTTTCTCAGGCTGAAATTGTTTTTTTTTTAAAATCACAAGTCACCTCTGTATGTGTATTTTGAACTGGTTGGGTAATAGCCACATCTTTCACCTCACAAGCGTGACAGAAAATATGTAAGCACTGAGGTTTTTTTTTAAAAAAAACTTTCCATAATAAGCAAGAATAACAGGACAGCTAAGAGGAAGAGGGAAGAAATATGGTCTCCTTTTCAAATATTTTGTGTGTGACATGGAATTATTACATATTCCTCTATTCTTGTGTCATTTTGATAGGGAATAGCCAACTTTTTTCTCCAGAAAGTGCTCTGGATACTGGAAATATATCTGTCACACATCAGGGTGCCAGTAAAATATCAGAGCAGTGTACTAAATCTTTAAGTAAGTATTGTTTGAAGCATTGCATGTAATATTCAATAAGCAATAGTGTATTAAAGAGGGAAATTAATCTATAACGTTTATACTGTCAGGCTTGGTATATTTTAGTTTTAAGTATGTTCAACAAGCAATATTGGTTTGGGTCATCCTTAACATTAACCATAAACCAAATACAGTGATTTGGTTGATACATTATACAAGTCAAACCCAACAACACACATTCTGGTTTAACAAGATATATGAATTCAGTGAAGTTTTCATTAATCTTTGATCAGGAGCTATTGAGCTAAGCCAGGAATACTTGGCCTTTTATAGAGCTGTTCTCTGTATTGAGCCACCAGAACTTCAGGTTTGAGTCTTTTCCTATAAATGAAGAGTCCCAAGATCTGGGCTGGCAGTGCTTTTGGGAAAGGATGGAAAAGCTTTCCTTTTTAAGCTGTTACTTTATCTGAGAATCTAGAGACTCCTTGAAATTTCTGTATTTTTTGTTCTTTGGCTGTCTTCTGCATTGTCCCCTTCATTCTTAATTCCATCTTTTGCCTCATCTAAGTTAAATCTTCTCTCTGTGTGTCCACCTTTTTGTTTAACAATACTGATGCTTGCCTGTGGCTCAACTTTAACATGTTTAAAATAACATGTTCTCCAAGATCACTTAGAGCAGGGCTGTCAAACTCGCGGCCCGCAGGCCAGATGCATCACGCACTGGCCACAAACACACCCGGTTTAGCGAAGGGGAAAAAAGTCATGATACGTCACATGACTATGCTGTGACGACGCAAGTTTGACACCCCTGACTTAGAGCATCTGCCAATATTGTTTCCTCAGCAACTAAACTAGTCTCTGAGATAAACGGTGGTCATTGTAGTATTGTTGTGTCAGCTTAATGCACTGAGCTTGAGAAAATGTATTCATCTGTAAAAATCTGTAAAATTAACATGTCTCCTAAAGCAGAAACCTTTTAAGTACTGAGTGTGCATAGCCTTTCTGCAGATCTGCCTCTGAACCCACTAGCAAAATTCATTTTACTATCTGCCTACACAGCGCTGGCTGTATCTCATGTCCCATTCGTGATATCAACTAACTTCTTCCTAGGTTTTATGTTACCTAAGAGAACTATCTTTCTTCTATAAGCTGGTGTGAGTGCTTCATAGTGTTCCGCAATTGTAATATTTGGGGTAATATGAAGCTCTAATCAGTAGAGGAAGGGCTTTCATTTGAGCCAATTAATTAATATCCTATGAAACAAAACTCTGTAAGGCAAATGGGACTCTCAAAGGACAATACTTGATTTGCTCAGATCAGGTCTTTTTTAGAGTAAACACAAAAACTTTCATTAAGATATTCATTACTTGGTATTGCTAAGGACCAATAGCCAACCTTACTAAAAATATGTAATTCTTATTATACAAATCTTGTTAAGCCTAAATAGAAACAAAAGACACTAATTTCAATAGAACCTAATCCAGATAAATCTTTATGGAGATGTGGCTAGCTTCTAGTACAATCTAAAGGCACCATGCAACTATTCAGTCTTTGCTTCCTCAAGAGATTTCATTTTTCCTGGAAATTGGAATTCCAGAAGCAATGATGGAAAAAGATAAGCAGGAGAGATCTAAATCATTATTGGATTCTCAAAAAATTCTCTTGATAAGATAGTGGAATTGGTCAATGAAAGTCTCATCTGGTAATATTTTAGGATGCAGACATAGTGATTCAGATTATTGAAAGAGCAGGAATGCAAAAGATTTTCCAGAATTTCCATGCAAAGAAGGCCATTTTCTAGCATTTACATGGGACACTTCCAGTGCTGTTAGGATCAGGTAGCATCCTGGCTGAAGAATCCTAAAATCTACCCACTATTGTGACTTCATATTTCATGTGGAAGTTCAAAAGTGATAGAGGCTCTCTATCCATTCAACTCTCTTTATTTCTAATCATCTCTGTGAGAAACTCTGAATACTTTCTGAAGAGCGCAAAGGCACCTAGTGCAGAGCTTAGAAGTCTCAAACATAACACAATGAAAAATAGGCTCTCCTACAAATGCAACAGCCACATCATTGGAACTTATGTGCCTATAGGCTATCAATCAAACTCTCTACTAGTGAAGGAAGCTAGATTGATACATTCCATTTCTGCAGAGAAGACAAGTTGCTTCTAGCATCAGTTAACACTACCTGACTTTTTTCTTTATTGACAGGAATTCTATGCTCATGAGCATCTACAGTCTGGGAGGGGGCCAATGAGGAAATAAGCATTGAAATATTGAGTTGTAAGATTTGCTTGCAAACATAATATTGCACCAGGCTCATCCAAAAGGGCCAGAGCTTGTACTGCAATGATAGTTTTTTCATCCTGATATAAACACCAAATATTATGACTGTCTATGACTGTCAATGAGGCATGTTTTCCCCATTTTTAATATATTTCTATTTCTATTATATTATTAAAGATGACAAGTTAAACATGGGCAGTACATAAATGTGAAAAATAAATAAGTAATCCATTAAAAAGTATGGATTATGTATCCATTAAAAAGTATTTATACATAGGTATATATAAAAATAAATTCCCAGTGAACCACAAAACATAATAATTTATTTATATGCACATTTAATTTGTTTAAAAGAAATTATTTAGTTGTCCATTGTTCAATAACCGTGTTTATTATTAAACCCAACAACAATAAAATAACCAATAATATACATAACTAAGGTTCATGGTCGGGGGGGAAAAACCCACTTTCAATTTGCCATAAAGAAGCGATCCAACCTGTCAAACAATCAACCTGCACAATGTTAGAATAGCCCTGCTTCACGTTCTTTCTGAAAAGCTAACAGGGTGTGGCAACCATCCCAATCTCTAGGGGAAACTAATCATTACTAATAATGACACTGAAAAAAGGACAGAATTAAAAGGTGACAGGGCTTGCAATGAAAACAAAATAGATTGTTTACCTGCTTAAAATGGAGTATTACGAAGCATAAATTAGTGAAGCTACCATTGCTGTAAATGAAGTGTTATTACTTATCCATGGGTTGTTGCCTTTTTTAAAGTATTATCTTTAGTGTTCTATGATAACATACAACTCATGTGCATTACTGTGAATCAGCTGTTGGCAAGGACCTCTGAAATTTTATGAGTACTGTTGGCAAAAAGAAGCAGCAGATGCCCATATATTCAGTTCTTTTTGTTTCCCAGAGTCTCTCCAGGCATTAGTGAGATCTTCCTACAATGATGGTAAAGGCTTTTCCTGGACGGTGCATAACTTGTCCAGTGACCCCAGCCATTCTTTAAATATCTGTCAGGATTTGTCTTGAATGCCAAAAGAGGCCAACTGCTGTGAGCTGATTTGTTTTCTGAAGATGAAGGCCTTTCCCCATGAAAACATCCATAAATGGACCAATCTGTAAAATGTTGTGTAGCATACACTTATATATTACCAAGGGGTCAATGTACCTGTTTGTAGCTGAAAAACCTCTGCTGATAATGCTATGATACTGTGCAGCGTTGCATCTGTATTGCTCAGACGATGTGACTATGGACAAACTGAGCTCTAGAAATTAGATTGGTCAGAAAGCTTTGTTCAGTCGAGTGATAAATGCGGCGTGCCAGGAAAACATCAAAGAGACCACTCTTAGTTTCCCATTTAAAGAATCAGTTGGGGAATGACATGCTAAGTAATTGTGCGGCAAGTTGTGTGTGAAAAATTATCTCGCTTGCAAAAATGCCATTGGTGATAGATAATCAGAAATTTCAATGGTCCTCTACATTTAGAAAGCACCTTAAATAACGGTGCTTGTATAAAACCATTTGTATTTAAGGGAAAGCCTAAATAATTTATTGCTGAGCAGAAATGTGCAGCACCAGGTAGATAAATGAGGAAATCCCAGCGCAGTCTATCTTGCACAGTTGCCACACTAATTACAGATCAATTACCTGCCAGTTGTTTGCAACCTTATCAAAGAATATACTAAATTTACTGAGGGGAGAGTGTGATAAGATGACTTTTCATTATTAGAGTAGATTTGTTGGAATAACTCTGGCACTGAATTAGTCAGGGCTTCCCTAGAAGTAATGTGATCTATAGGCAAAAAGCTTGAGAGCTGAAGAGATGAACCTCTATTATCAAAGTCCTTGCTTATATTTTTTAAATGGTCATTGAAAACTCCCTGTCAGACGGCTGGCCCAGATAGTTTGGCATTTCTCTGTATTGACTGGAAGTATCCGTCCATGAGCTCAGGCAGGGCTTTCTTACAGCCCTTGGAGACAGCAGGAACTGAACTTGGTTCCTTCTGCTCTGCCACTGAGGGATGTTTCTCTGAGCAGATCATTGATTCCGGCCCCAAATCTACTACAATGAAGAGTTCTACATTTTCAAAAAATGGTATGGAATGAAACAGAGGTGGGTTCCTCCCGGTTCCCACCGGTTCTATAGAACCGGTAGCAAACGGCTGGTGACATCACGGAGCCGGTTCTGTCGGTGCCGGTCCATGGACACCGCCATCTTTTTTTGGATTTTTTGGGGGGGGATTTTTTTAAAAAAAAAATTACTATTTTTTTTCTTCTGCGCATGTGCAGAAGCCGAGTCCCCAGCACTGTGCATGTGCCGCCATCTTGTTTTTGGCTTTTGGGGGGGGGGAAATTTTTTTTCCGAATTTTCGGCACTGCGCATGCACGCACCCGCGTGGCGCGGCCACACGGCGTGGGAGGAAGCGAACCGGCAGCAAGGTAAGTTAGAACCCACCGCTGGAATGAAACAAACAAAATGTTTAAAAAGTTATGATATTATGTAGTTACTTACCAAGCACATCTAAATTATTTTAAAGTAACCAAAATATCTTTACAATCCCCAAGGCAATGTCACAACTTTTGAGCACCCCTAATGTTTGGAAATTGAAAGTTGAAAGTTGAAAAATTTAACACGCCCTAAAATTGGGCAGTAACAAACGGCTAATGTTCCAGTTTCCTGAAGTCCTTTATAAAACCTCTAAGCAGCTCTGACCAACAAGACTTTTTTCCTGCTTACATTTCACTCACTTTTAGATATGGAATCATGATGTGTGACTTTCCATCTTGAATGGGATTAAATCTTATAAGCCATATAAGCAAATAAATGGCCAAGTGGCTAGGGAACTTGTAAACTGAAATTAAACACATCTAATTACCACTTGTTTAGAGAAAAGTGGCATGGGCTATTGGCCCAACCCTTCAGGGTTGTTCTAAGGTTTTATTTTTCATGTATTAGTTATATGATCATATAGTCTGCAGAATTATTATCTTAACACCCACTATCCCAATTTCCTATTTTTTAAAAAAAATAGAAATCTGCACATATCATGGAGCTAAGTATAATAATTTCCAATGTCCGAGAAATAGGCTGCTATTAAAAGACCATGATTGAGTGATCCATGAGAATAAGAGTCTACAAGAATTCTAGTAGTCATTTACAAGAATTGGCTATTCAATATAAGGTGCAAGACTCAGGAACTTTGCTCAATGCAGGCATAGCATTAGAAAAATATATATAATTTTTATAGACCTTTGGAATTGAAAAAAGTGTTTTTGAAACTACCATCTTTTGGCAAGGATACCTTGAAAAGCTGGAAGTGATTGATACCAATTGCTTGCTGTGTATATAATATTAATTCCCAGTCCAATGCAACTCAAATATTAAAACTCAAAGGGGGTTACCACTTGAGCAAGTGCCAAAATCATTACTACTTTTTCACCCCAAATTGAGTATTTTCCTAGGGGAGTATAATACTGCTCAAAGAAAGAAAAACCAGCATAAAAGTTAAAATACAATATACCCTTGAACAAATATCATCAGATAAAGATATTTGTGCAATGGAACCCTTGGGGAAAGACCAGTTGGGTGTCCTCATTAGGACTTTGGGCTGAAATATACTCAAGCCAGGAGAACAACCTTTCACTACCACACAGTATTTCAACCCATCCTTCTTAAGCTAGCAGGCCATGCCATGATTTTCCCTGTTAGTAACAGGAATAAAGAATTTACAGTATAAAGTAGTGCAATAGTACATAATATGCAGCTTGCAGAAACAAGTGTTCCTCCCATGTTGTCTTAAATTTTAGCACAACTCTTCCAACTCATAATTACTACTGACTTTTTTTAAAAATATGAAGCTCCATGTGAGGAGTCCAATATATACAGTATATTAAAGGTAATCAGCTTTAACATTATTAAATATATATTAAGGTAACTAATACCTTTACCTCAAATTTTCTAATAAATGTAGAATTGCCTGTCTCCAGCACTGCATATGCCAAATGTGCACGCAACAATATTTGCAGACAGAAAACTGGCTGTGCGTGGCAAACTTTGTTAGTAAACCAGAGTAATAAATGAATTCTCTAGTATTCACCAAACTTTCACTTTATTTTCTATTGTTGTTTTCTTTTCTTTCTGTTAATCGGGGTAGATCATAACCTTTAACCCCTGACACTGAATGGTTCACCCAGAGTACAACAGATCAGAGCTCTTCTCAATGTCCTTTGCCCTCCAATATGTCTGAAAGGCAACCTTCTCACAGAATCTGAGATAATCACTTCTGAACACTTTGCACCCCTGGGGTTTCAAACAGCCAATTTAAAATCATGATTCTAGCAAACCCACTCTGAAAGTTACAGTGCCGACTCCTGCCTACATTTTTATTTGAATGTAGCCTCTATTCCTATTTAGAAATATGAAAGATCCATGTATAATAATGTATATATTGTGTGACCCACTCTTTCTTTCCAAAGTAGAATCCAATATCTGCTCCAAGAAAAATCATGATTAAAGATGCAAAGGATCTCTTGTATTAAATTCACCTGAATCTACTTAAGTAAATATTTGACGATAGACTTTACTTTTCCTTGGGTGCTTTAGAAACATCTTTTTTTTTCTGATTAGAATTGTCAAGAGTGGAGGTTATTGTTTTTAATTAGATCTTGGTAACATAGATATTTGAGTTACATTTAAGGTAATTTTTGTTAAACCATCATCTCCATGCCATGGAATGTTCTGTGAATAACATGGAATGTTCTGTGAATAACATCTTAAAATCTTTGGAAATCCTAGAAAGAGAAAAGTAATATTTTAGCTAGATTTTTAAAAAGAAAAATAACATCAGTCCCCCACCCCCAAAGTTTTCTTAAATGAATAGCTCAGCAACAAATTCTGGATGAGAAAACTCTCATTAGAACAATATTAATGAATGTATAAATACTGGAGAAAATCACAAAATACAAAGACCTGCAAATAGAAATAGAACAACTGTTCTATTACTTGGTTTCTAAAGAAACCAAGGGATAGCAGCACTAGTAATAGGTGTCTTGAGTGCAATCCCAAAACAACTGGAGCACCATTTTACATCACCACCACTCAATTGCAAAAGGCAGCCTTACTTGGAACAGCTTAAATCCTATGATGATACCTTTTATTTCCATCAAACAACTGCCTATCCCAGGTCCCTGAGAAGGACTTGATAGGTGGACAAAAATCCAGTCTAAACATCTGGCTGACTGTGCTACCAACCATAATAATAATAATAATAGTAAGGCTTTGTAGGCTTTTAAAATGACAAGAAAAGGGCACAGCTACTAGGAATTTGACTGCAGGGTTCACCGGGAGAAAGAGATAAATGTCTCAGAGAAGTAAACCAGCAAACCTGAATTCTGTGTGGTCAACTGTGAGTGCTGAAAAAGTCCTGTCCTAAGCAGCTGCTTGTTAGAAAGGATGTGGTCCGTGAGTTGCTGATTGCCTGTTGTGGGTGATTGAATCATTTTTTATTTTGAGCAAGCAGAGACTGCTGCAGAAATTGCAGAAGGAAAATAATGCAGCCAGTTCCCAGAAGGAAAATAACGCAGAGTGAGTTCATTGAGCAAGTGAGCAGGATTGCTAACATGAATTTGGTGGCAGACTTCAACTGGACTTAGAGGAAAGCAAGAGAGAAAACTGATCAGAGAAGCTTTGCACTGTATTCTGAGGGATTATGTGCTCAGCAGTGTGAAATGTCATTCAGGAGATGTCAGGTCATCTCTTAAATAGCTCCTGATTTTTAGATTGTCTAGAGATATGCTGCTAGTATAAGAGAGGTTATATCTCATGAACATTGAAAAGAATGAACAGGGCTGTAGTGCACAAGCCTTCATCCAAGGCAGGGGTGAAATCCAGCAGGTTCTGACAGGTTCTGGACAACCGGTAGCGGAAATTTTGAGTAGTACGGAGAACCGGTAGCGGAAATTTTGAGTAGTTTGGAGAACCAGCAAATACCACCTCTGGCTGGCCCCAGAGTGAGGTGGGAATGGAGATTTTGCAATATCCTTCCCCCAGGAGTGGGGAGGGAATGGGGATTTTGCAGTATCCTTCCCCTGGAGTGGGGTGGGAATGGAGATTTTGCAGTATCCTTCCCCTGGAGTGGGGAGGGAATGGAGATTTTGCAGTATCCTTCCCCTGGAGTGGGGAGGGAATGGAGATTTTGCAGTATCCTTC
>QLTV01002023.1:837813-870442 GCA_003457575.1 Thermophis baileyi
TTATTTCCTATTATTATATGTACTGTTCCCCAGTATACAATGTAGAGGAAATTGGTCATTGGTGAAGTATCTGTATACAGAAAGACACTTTTGTTCAATCAATGAAGACAACACCTTAGTAGATTTTGGGATCTTTATGAGAACTTTATTAGGGCCAGTTTTGTGTTATGGTTAACAAGCTGATCTAGAAACCAGGAGACTTTTAAGGCATGTGGAAATTTCCATTTGCGTGTTAAAATATTGTACTCTTCAAAGTTAATCAAAGAACTAGAAATTGCATACAGCCTTAAATCCCAAAAATGTTTTAAGTCCAAAACAGTGGGTTAAAAAACAGAATAAAACATTATTTTAGCTTTTCTTAGCTGAAATTACATGCTATAAGAGGTGTGATGTTACCATGTCAGCACAACTCCATATCTCTCCTTATATGTGGTTCTTCAGGAATGTTCCCTGTAATCAGTGCAAATGAAAATGAAGATATTATTTACTTTCTGCATGGAGCTAGCATTCAAAGATCTAATCATAGGATGCTGCATCTGTAACATTTTTTCCCCCAGTTTTTCCTATTGCATGCCATGTTTTCTTTGCCCCCCATAAATATCCCGGGAAAACTATTCTGAGCAATATGTGAACTGCCAAGAATAATTTTGATTGCTGTTGCATAGAAGCATGTTTAATAAAAATTCATAAATTTCTTCAACTTGTGGGAATTTCAGTGGAAAATATCTCAATCAATTGTATTATTTCCATTGATGCTTTTTTCTGTAGTCTAGTAGCATGCAATCAAATTACATACAATTCAACATGTTTTATATTTACTTCACTCTAAGAAGGTTTTGAATAACTTAAAAATTATTCTGTGCTGAATCTTAAATTAGTAATATTGTAAATCGTATTTACTTAGGAGTGTATGTACTACACTTAATTGTGGCTAAACATAAAATTCATAATTATATAATATCTTTATTAGAATCTGAGAAACTTTCATGCTCTTTGGAGTTAGTTTGGTTTATTGGGCAAAAGTATTAAGTGTGAAGTTTGGATTTTTTTCCCCCAATGGGTTGTTGCAATCATGATTTTTCTTTATACCAAAGATTGGGCTACAAATGGATTACAACAATTTTCATCTTCCTTTATAAGTACTTATAGTGAGCAAATTCATAGACACATAGTTTATGTACAAAGAAAATCTCACTCTTCTCCTGATATAACCAAAACCTACAATGGCATATAACATGGGTAAGTTGGCATGAAAACATTGTGTCCTGGCAAGCAACATACACTTGCTTTCTCTTTCCACTCCCCAAATTTAATGACTAGAACTTCTGTCTTAACTGAAGAAGTCAAATGCTGCATTATCTTTTCTACTTTTTTCAGTCTTCAAGCTGTGAATGTCATTGTTGTAGTCATCAGGCGCCACTCCCACCCTA
Source organism: Thermophis baileyi (assembly GCA_003457575.1). NCBI lineage: Eukaryota > Metazoa > Chordata > Lepidosauria > Squamata > Dipsadidae > Thermophis > Thermophis baileyi. The sequence continues at coordinate 839,244 of QLTV01002023.1, forward strand.
GAGGGATACGTAGGGTTTTAACTTGTGCCAAGAAATGCCACAGAGACGACAAAAAACCTAATTAGATAAAGTTGCCTAAACTAATAACATGGACCAAGTATGCTCAGTGACAGAATGTTGACCACTCGAGGGTGAGGATTGGAGATACTGTAGATCAACCAGGAGAATTTTACATCTTGTGTCTTTCTATTATGTTGTTGCCTATATTACAGAAACAGCATCACTCTGGACAACCCAATGCAGCCAAATGAGAGCAGAAAGTGCTGAAAGTCCACAAAATGTCAATAATTATGAAGCATGGAGGCAAAATAAATTCAGATGAAAGGGAGCATGGAATACAATATCTAAGAAGATGGCACAGGTCACTGACTGTAACACAATCTGTGTGTTCCAGGTCCTACTTGTATTGTATATTACGGTAGATCTTAAACTTGGGATAATTGCCTTCAAAGGCGTAATTTGGGCATTTCCTGGATAACGGAACAATTTATAATTGCTTGTTTGTGAGTCAAGATCCAGTTTGGGAGTGCTGTTGCTGAGATGTTGTGTAAAATGACACAGTCTTTTGTATTTGTGTGTGTGTGTGTGTGTGTGTGTGTGTACATGTGTGCGTAGACATAATAACATTATTTGAGACCAGGAAAAGGGGTTATTGCGCCAAATAGTTTAGGAACCACTGATTTATTAGAGGGATACTATTGCTTAGTAACCTGGAACTAGTTTTCATTGAAGTAGTAAATTTGTCTCTTGGCTGTGTTGGTTGATACAAGAAAACAGTTTTTTGCTATCTACCTACCTATTATACTGAAAATTCTTAGCCTGTTTCCTACCCTTTCTAATTTTCTATGTCGATATTTTTATTCATTTTCATAGTAGTTCAGTCATTTACTAAGATCTCCCTTGCATCCTGGATACAGTTCAGATACAGTTTGCTAACTGACCTTGGTCTTTAAGAACTTTATATGTGTATGTCCCTCTGTGATATATACCGTTTTCTAATTAGTGTGCTTTACTTAAACATATGAGAAATATACTTCTACATCATTTATCGAAACGTTTTAAATCCAATAACTATTTGGCACGGTAAAAGGCATTGACTGCTTTGGGCAGGTGTGGACAAAAAAGACCTTGTTCTATATTTGAGGCTGATGTTGAGTTAGCACATTGCAATATCAAATCATTCAACAAATGGAAAGAGCATTCATTTATCACCAATTACAGCGATTGCTTCCAATACAGTAATTAATTAGATGGACATCGGCCAGTTCTTCATTCATTATATATTTATGAAGCATTAAGTTTCCAGGGATATTCAAATGACTTACAATTGATGCACATTTTCTATGTGTAAAAGCAAACAAAAATTAATATTGAGATAAAATTATATTTGTGATGGACTTTCCTATTTGGCATGGCATGTTGCCTCCGAGTTCTCATCAAGTATTTAACGATTTCTTGTGCAAAAGGGAAACAAAACAACCAGTCTTACATGCAGAAAATTCCCATCAATTTTTAATATAGCATAGCATCGACTTTTTTCTGTACGCAAAGAGGAAAAGCATTGTATACATTGCACCATTTCTCAACTCGGCCAACCCCTAAAAAGCATCAGAGTTGGGTCCTTTGTAGCTACTACATTTTATATACTCCAGTTACTTGTTTTCAAAATTTAGCTCTATGTTTCCTGTCAAGATTTCTCTTCGACCTACCACACCTAACACTCTTCTACTTCATTCACAAACTGCCTCTTCAGCATCCTTAGAGAAAAAGTGGTTTGAAGACTATCATAAAACAAATTTCCATGTCTGACTTTTTGACACCTTAAATTATTATTCTCTTTGAAGTGATAATGTCCAATGATGTTAATTATATTTCTCTGCATGCTTTCTGAGTTCTAAATTCTCGGGCTGGATTCCAATGAGCAGACATGAATATATGGGAAAAGAGAACCCACCAGAGTTTCATGTTCTCTGCTTACAATATAAATCTGCCATCTTGTCATCTTAGAGTTGTGTTATTGCCTATTATCACCAACCAATATGTACTTCCCCAAAGAGATACATGCTCCTTTTCTAGAACACCAGCTTAGTTATATGATAGGAAAATACAATAAAATATTTTTATACGTGCATGTTCATATAAAAGGCTACAATGTGCACGATACTAACTTTTGTATTATCTATATTGTTCTTATAGAAAAGACAGAAAACAGAATTAAATCAAAGTAAGCCAGAACTGTCCTTTTCTAGTATCATCCTTGAGGATCAGATATTCAACCTATTTATATTTCCATGGATCAATATCAATGATTTGGGGAGTTAATTCACTGAGGATTAGGCATATGTACACTGCTATATATGACAGAGGTATTTGCCTGAACCGAAGCATTTATTTAGAGATGGAAGAGACGAAGTCTCCTTTGTATACTGCACTATTGAAAGAGATACAGGCAAAATTGAAAATTAAAAATATGCATAAATAATGTATCATTAGCGAACACTAGCATTCAAATATATGTAAAGTACTGAAATGATTAAATGTGAATCTAAATGTGAAGCCACATTTTATTCTGTGGTTTTCACACAAGTCAATGTCATGAGGAATATTTTTGTGAAATGTTTTTAACTAAAAAAACCCGTATCTCTGTGAAGTAGGAACATTATTATGCATATAATCCAATTAATTATGTTACACAGAATTGTTTGGCCTCGAGTTCTCAGAAATGCAGAGTCAGAGCAAAATAATTTGGCTGCATGTATGTACATAACAGATGCTTCGGGCTTTGCTTCTTCAAATGTGTTAATATATGAGAAATACACATACTATAGCTATTTTGTTGTTGATGACCTTATTCATGCATTCCTTAAAGTGCTCAGAGCTGTTTATGGCCAAAATCATGTAAATGCAGCTTTTAAAAACAGAATCAGAATAACATATAAACGCTTGGTTTTAAACTTAAATTTTAAATATGGTCATTTAAATACCATGAATAATGACGAATTGATTTTACTACCCATTTCATAGAATATGCAATACGGTAATATTAAAAGCAAAATAAAATGTGATATCTTGGTTGTCAAAAATACTGTTATGAATTAATCTGCAGTATTGTTGAACCTTGTCACTGAAGTATATACAATGCCTGCAGAAACAAAGTTGAAAAATGAAGAACAGTGAAATGGTTAGTGCATAGTTTGCAAGAAATGGAAACACTTTTGGAGTCTACAATATTGATATATTTTATTTCCATTGGTAGTGAAAGTTTTTCATAGGAGACCCTTCAGTCCATCTCGCCACCCAGTCCTTAAAAGGGACTTAACCATCCACACCCAGAGAAGAATCAGACATTCTGCTATGCTGCTTTTTGTTGTACACAACTACTTTAATGTTGTAATTAGCTGCTATTAGCCATGTTTATAATCCTGTGAGATCCGAGGCAATTTAATTAGGAGAAGGCATGGGCACTATTGTGGCATGCAATGGGCATCTCGTACCAGTGAGCTGACCCTTGCCTTAATTCACTTCATTTGAACAAAAACCCTGTAATCCAAAGGCAGGGTTCTTTCATTACTTAGAGACAAGCTATTGATACGCTCCTTGTTTTAGCTAAGCCTTATTTCTGAACGTAGGATATGATGCAAACAGAACTATTGTGATTTAATTCCAACATTTGCCTAAGGATTGCCACCTTAAGTCTTGGGTTTTTTTCAGTACTCTTTGTTTCCATGTCTGGTGTTGACTCCACAGGGCTGATCCAAGATGGTTTTCAACAAATTATGGCTCCCACCATCAATTAGGAAACAGACATCAAATGAATGGATGCATAAATGTGCATTATGGACTATTCCAATGTGATTTTCTTATGGGATTTTATTTTCAAATCAGATTAAACAAAAAGGCAGCAAAAAGAATGTGTACAATAATATAACATTGGCAAAGATGGTGTATTAAAACTTTTGGACTGGCATTAGATATGCAGTGTACCCCCATTTTTTTACAAGTCCACAAAACATGATAAAAAGACCTTTCATGCTTTTCACAGTTCTAGTAGATTTGAAGCACCCTTATTCATACGAAATATTTTTTTCAGGAGTCATGTGCCAATGGTACATCATTATACAAATTATCTTTTAAATTTTAATGTAAATTTCAGTCCTTTCAGCCACATATTTTCCAATTGTTCCCAATATATTAGGTCATGTTATTATGCACTCTTTCACTTATTCTCCTTCCAATTAAAATTTAAACAAAGGTTATATACTTTAGTAATTACATGTTCATAGTTTGTATGTAATTCAACTTCAAAATCTGTCTTACGCTGTTCAGTTCCAAATGTCCCCCTTAGCTACCTTAAATCTTTCTCTTAACTTTCCACATGAAAACCTTTGAAAGCTGCATATTTTTGCAATTGATTTCTTGATTTTATCTTATATTCTCCATGCTTTCAATATCTCTCTATGTGTCAATTATCTCTCTTTGCCTGATTCTTTTCTTTATAATGCTTCTTGTGCCGAGATCCACAAAGGCACAATTTGGGTTGATATCTATTCCATGTTCTTAATTATGTCACTTCCAATATAGTTATTTTTAAAATCCATATTAACCTTAGCTTTATCATACCATAAAAATCCATGCCATCCAAATCTCAGGTCATGCTCTTCTAAAATTCTCTTATTTCTCAGCAGTATCCAGGGGTGAAATGCTCCCGGTTCGCTTGTGCCTGTCAGTCGCCATAGAGCCGGTCGCCAAAGTAGCGCGAGGCTCCACCCACCTGCCCGGATGCCGGCGTTTGGGTTCTTTTACCTTCTGCGCATGCACAGAACGCTTTGTGCATGCGCAGAGGGTAAAAGAACCCAAATGGCAGCATCTGGGCGGGTGGGCGGAGCCTCACGCTACCTTGGTGACCGGCTCTACGACGACCGACAGGCACAAGCGAACCGGGAGCATTTCACCCCTGGCAGTACCTACTTTTTCATCCAAACCAAGTACAGTAGAACCTCTGGTCACGACCATAATTCATTCCATAACTTTGGTTGCAACCCGATTTGGTTGTGACCCGTACCTAATTTTGGAAATTTGGCGCTTACAAAAAAAATGATGCGGAAGGGGAAATCGGCCATGAAAAGAAATGTGAATTTTTTGGTTGGAACCCGATTTGGTCGTGGTCAGAAGTGTTCGTGATCAGAGGTTCTACTGTACATGGCTGCAAAATACAGTTTCAAACCAGGAAGTCCCAATGTCCCTCAACCCTTTGCATGTGACCCCTGGCCTTTTCTCTTGCTGTACAAAATCAGATATATGTATTCTGACCATTATTAAAGCATATTACATTCTCAGACAGCCAAGAGCTATAGTAACGTCTAGGGATATCCATATATGGTGTCAGTGGTAGCTGCCACCTTAGCCCTTTTTTATTGCACTGGCAGATACCAATTCCAGCTATTTTTGTTAGTACATATAAAAATTAGCCCTTGGTTCCTTAAAGGCAAAGCACTTGAAACACTGAACTGCGCTGAACTGAAGGGAATTGTAAGAAGTGGTATTGTGAGTCAACCTTACATAGTTAGGCTGGCAATAACTACGATCAATGACCATAAAGCACACTGGTGGGTTTGGTGGATCAGCAGCCTGATTTTATTTAAGCAAGCTTCCTCTGTGTATTTGAATGACAAGGGAGAAGAAAGGCCATTGTAACATATGCACAAGACAAATGTCTCTTGGCACCATTGTTCTTTAAGTAAATATGCTAATTAAGATCAGACTATAGCATTCAGTACATTGTTACCCAATTTAATTTTTATCCTATTACTTGATCCTTATTTGCAAAAGTGGAGTTTAATAGGGCTGTCAGAAGGATGATTTTATTTCCTTTTGTAAAGTAAAGTCTATTATTTGCATGTTAGATAACATCAGTTTTCTTTTACAGAAAACTTTATGTGTAATAGGCAATATTTAATGTCAGCTATGTCCTCTGTATTGAAGTCATTTTTTCCTGCTTCCTCTAGATCTCCTTCTGATTAAGAATGTCACACTAGTAAAAGACAAAATCCTTTTTTATTTATATAACTATACATGCTTTCATAAAAAAGATAATGCACAACTTTGTAAGTTACTAGCATTTTCATTTAGATGCCTGACTTGTGAATTCTTTTAATTAACTTTCTCTTTTACAATTTACCAATCATTATGCAGCTCTTGACGGCTGTGCACTCATGTTCTGCAAAGCTCCAGTTATGTTCACGCATCTCAGAAAGACGCTTTAGAATCAGCACTGCAGCTGCTACACGTTCTGATGATTGAAACAATGAAGGTACATCTGAAACCTCTCTTTAAAAACATTCGTATGAGGAGACAGACAAGGATCTTTGCTTCTGCTTGGATGTATCCCTCTGCTCCCAACAGATGCGCAAACCAATTATATTATAATGATGATATTGTGTGGAACTTCAAATCTATAATTATTCAGCCTCTTTGCAAAACATCCTAGCATACTTATATGACTCTCCCTCCCTCTGTCTCTCATATTATTGGCTTAGGTGAAGTCTGATGCCTTTCAATATCTGAAATCACTGAAAAGGAAGACAGTAAACAGAAGCTTGGTATACTGGAGAAATGTGATTAGATGGTATACGGCTGAGTTGTCCTGCCTTCCACTTTTATACCTTTGAAGTTTCTAGCTCCCAACTAGCTGCTCACTAATCTCTGGTGAGAGAAATGAAATCATTCTAGATTTTGATAAGCCATTTTCCCATGGATATTTTTTCCATTAAACAAGAAAAATGTAATGTTTTGTCCTTTATTATACATTAATAAATAGAAAAATTTAATGATGCTATTCATGATTATTCATGTCACCCTACAATTAATTTTCAAACATTCCACTCAAGTCGTTTTCTGAAAACCCTTTTTAGCAAACACAAAATGTCTTGTGTATTCCGATAGAACTGGGAATCAGTTCTTGGCCAGAGGGAGTCTTTATCTTTTTTTAAAAAAGACATTCAAGTGTTCAGTGTCAAGCAATCAACATCTATACCAGAGCAGGCAGCTTTCTAAAAGAGTTTCCTTACTTTAATAAAGTGGCAATAAAGATTGACACATACCTGTTTTTTCCCCTCCCCGTGGCAGCCGAAACACTCTGCAGAAGTCCATGCTGATATTTAGAGGGAACCTGCTCCTGTGATGGAAATCGTTTTAAGGTAACTTCTGCTTCTTGCAAATCTTAGGGCTGAATGAGGAATTTCTCATTTCCCCCAACCTTTGAGATTTTAAGCCAGCAAGTGGGAAGGCAAAGTCAGTAAGTTGTTTGCTTTCATCTTATCTTTACAAGACGAAGGCGAATAACTTACTCACTTTGCCTTCTTACTTGCTGACTTTTTTTCCCTACTGTGCTGTCCCTTCAGTCACAAGGCACAGATAACTATTGTAACCAAGATCCAGTGCAGTTGCAAGTTTATATTTGAGGATGCAAGAGCTGAGTTGATCCCAGGATCTGTGGAAGTCAATCCTTTTTTTTGGGGGGGGGGGGGGGGGAACAGTTGAGGAAATGCAGCCAGAAAGGGTTTTTCTAGGCCAAGGAAGAGCACAGATATAAGGCAAGAGTTTATGTGGAGTTATTTAATCAAACGTGTTAAGTCTTTAAGATGCTACTTAATTGACTGAAACAAACTAACATGGCTACCTTTCTAAAAATAAATGCCAAAATGAAAAGCTTCTGAGACTGTTAATAGTCAACTGTACAATATACTTTTGAAACATAATGTCCTTTTTGTGTTTTGCCAGCTTCCCTTCTGGAAAAATGAATTTTGCATGCACGCAGATGCAAAAACAGAATGAATATTCTTCATACAACTTCAATGGTATTAGCCATGTGTTAATAGGCCTAGTTTATTATTGTGTGTTACCAAAGTCAAAAGGCAAGTAGTCCCCTTTCAACAATACTTCAAGCATGGACTATTTTGGACTAATTGGCTAGTATCAGGTAGCCCTCAACTTTTCTTTCCTCTGCTTTATTTTCTCCATTCTGCATCCTTAATTAAAATGGTAAAGGATGGGAATCAATAAAGCCCTCTTCAAACAGCACAATAGCTTAAATGTGAATCTTCAGCCCAGTTCAAGAAATGAAAAATAATAGAAAGTAAGTGGATCAGTGAACTAATTCAGTGCCAGGCATTTTTATGTTCAGTATTAAAAATCTGTCAAAATATATTATTCCATTTTAAAAGAATTGTCTTCTGCATTTATTTCCTATTAGCAACCACTATGTCATGCACTCTAGATATAAGACATGAATTGTAACATAATCTTTACTCTTTTAGTAGGGTCCCTTTTGTTTATTTTTCATTTTAGCTAAGGAAGAAATTCCATGGAAGTATTTGTTGATTATTACAGAGTGGCAAGGGGAAGCTTTGCAACTATTGTGTTATATTTGTCCGTATTCCTCAGTGAAAATTCTTTATTTCAATTTTTTTAATACATGTTCATGCAGACTAAATCACTTCTTAATGTACCTCATGATTCTAATTATAGGCAAAAGTCAAAGATATTTATTAGCAAAAATAAGTAGCTTCAATAATTGTTTAATTACATCATAATGAAACGCACACAGATTAATAGATAAATGAACACATTTAAATAAACCCATATGAATTGTTTTGTAGTGGCACTTGCCAATCTGAAAGCCATGTTACTTTCCTTTGGGGGAAAAAGGATAATGGATCCAAAGTTATTGTGCTACTGCTTCTGTTTATTCTTTAATGTCAACTGCTTGAAAATAGAACTATGACAATTGCATTTTGCTTGTAACCTGTTATCCTGTTAATAATTTATCACTACACCGGCTTAACTCTATAGTGGCCATCATAGGCATAGTTACAAGGAAAAAAACCCAGCTTCAGCACTATGGAAAACTATAATGCAGAATACTGTGGCATGCTTTTCTGTTTCAGTCTGTATCATCAGTCAGTAAATATTATATTTGCTATCTTTATTTACTATTATGGTATTAATTTGAATCAACCCCTCCATATGAAATATATTTTGGTAGATTTGCATTCTCAAAACCTTTCCTATTCTTAGATTATCTGAAAGGGTTATTCCATATTTTTTAGCAACTCTTAGTGGATTTTTTAAAAAAATATTGAAGTATATCTTACCTGGTATAGGCAAACTGATTGAAATAAATTCAGTGCAATCCCTTATTAGAAATGCCTCAGGTGTTGTCTTACAATTCACCACTAGAGGGAACATGGGCACTTTGAAACAACTGGGAAGCGTCAAAAATTATAGCCAGAGACAGAGCAGTTAAAAACACATACTTCTAGGGGAGGGGGCACGGTTGCTGAAAAACTATTTTGTTACACTTGAAAGAACATTTCTCACAGAATTAAAAGTAATGCTGTTAGAAAGCAGGGAGGAAAACCCCTGCCCAAAATGTATTGCGTGTCTTTCCCCAAGTTGCCAAAAGAACGGACACAAAGCAGGCTATATTCCTTAAAGAAGATTAATTTTATTTTATTTATTTATATATCAAGTTTAGAGACTGCCCATCTCATTTACAGAGTGATTCTGAATGGTGTACAATTAATTCCACTCCCTTCCTAATTTATTTTCTTGTATAGTAAAGTTCCACTTATAACTTGTGGAGCAGTGTTTATTCTTAGTTATTGGCCTGGGATTTTGGTCTCCACTGGGGTGTTGTTGTTGTTTTTATTTATGTGAAGGGGTGATGGGTGGATCCATATAAAAGTACGCCTTAAAATTGCTTTCTGGAGAAAGGTCACCTGAGCTGGCTCACTAGTGGGGCAGCATACAAATGCATCAGCCTGCAGACACTAAGATGTCTGTCCTGGGAACAAAGCTGATGAAATGGGACTTGCTAAGGTCCACAATTTCTCTCTCAGCAGCATGTGTTCTGACATTACCTCTTGCATCAAAACATGACATGGCATTAACCTGCTCTGGCATACTTTTTTCTGCCATGTCATCTGAGTTTGCCTGGTCCCTACCCAGGAATAAGACAGAGTTAAAGCACCCCGTCCTCTGTGATCTTTGTAAAATTGAATATCACCTGCTATTTTGGAAAGATCACCTGCTATTTTGGAAAGAAGTCAGGTAGCTGGCAGACCCTGGAAAAAGAGAGCAGAGTATACACAGGCAGATACTGTAGTTTTCTGCCGACTCGAGGGTGGGAGACGGCACTTCAACTCAACAGCGGGGGGGGGGGGGGAAGGCCTGGAGATCCGCAAATATAGGTGCAGATCGAGCAAAGAGCACTTAATTTTTTTAACAATCTTATGCAAACCGCCAGGATTGACTTGCTTTTTAGCAAGGCATCCACTTCCAACATCGGGAACAGAAGATTCCACGCAAATTGTTTAGCAGATAGTTAAGCTCATTTCTCTCCCCCCCCCCTTCCGTCCCTTTAAAAACAGATCACACTCAAAAGAGCCAGATTTAAGCTGGCAGGTTCGGGTGAAATTCCACGGATCTCGGCAGATGATCGCTTCCTTCAGCAGCCGGTGCCGCATTCCTTCCTTCCAGATCTGGGTGAATGGCTTTCGCTTGGTTCTCTCTCGACCTCCCTTTCCACGGGGAGGAAAGGGAAGAGCCAAGAGCCGGCACCAGGCATCGCCCTGCAATTCTGCCTCGCAGTCCCCCCGCGGAAACGGTTACTTGCTGCATCAAGAAACCACTTCGTGTAATTCAATTAGTCAGGTTTTCAGAAGGTGGGCGAGTCTGTTTGGTGTAAGGGCGGGCCACGAGGCGAAGGAGACGCCTCTTTTGATAAGATCCGAGTCCAATCGGGTTGGAGGGAAAGGAAAAGGGGAAAAGCAATCAATAAGCAAACAATCCGGGCTCTGACTGGCTGCTCCGCACTTCCTCCTCCTCTTCCTCCTCCTCCTCCCACACAAGTAAACTGCATGCAAAAACCCCACATGATCTACCAGCAGCGCTTTCGCTCCCAAGCCAGCCGCTTGCTCCGTTTCTGTGCACACGCAGAGCCATAAAACGGAGGCTTCCAAACCTGACACGCATACACATGTAGGACGTCCGCTACGGTCCCCGCATAGAGCATCTACGCAGCCCGTCTGTTGCCCACAGACAGCCATCCCGCGAGCATCCCCGCTTTTCCTTGGTGACTGCTGACGATTTATACGCGGGGAAGAAACTGGTCGTTGCAAAAAAAAAAAAAAAAAAAAAAAAAAAGGAAAAAAGAAAAAGGAGAAAAAAAGTGGGCGTGACTATTTAAAGACCCCCCCCTCCCCTTTCCTTTTCCTTCCTCCTCTTTGGCAGTGTTGACTTCTGCTCCTCCAATCCTGGCTGCTCCTCGCGGTCCCTGCCTGCCAGCCGCTGCATTCGACTTTTCTTTCATTTGCTTGGCGGACTGGGGAGAGAGGCGCTCCCCCGCTTTTTTTCACTCCCGCCGCGGCGATTTCTGAGAGCGGGGAGCAGCTGCCTGCCGGGCAAACCCCGGAAAGCTTTCTTCCTCTCCCCCCCCCATCGCCCTGCCTTTCTCGCTCGCCTTCTGATGTAGGCGTCTGCGGGGGTTTCCTCGACCTCTTCTCCCCCCCCTCTCCGCCCCCCCCCGTTTTATTTTAATCCCACCGCCGCCTCCCTCTTTCGCAAAGTTGACATTCCAGGGACTCGGACCTCGCTTCGCTCCCGGAGCCACTTGGCGAAGCTTGAAGGAGAGACCGCCTGCCCTGCTCCCACCTCCCGGGGAGCGGAAAAGCAGCTTCCTCGCCTTCCCAGCGAAAGAAGCCCCGAGAGCTGGAAGACGTCCTTTATCCCACTTTCCGCTTCTCATCCTCTCTTTTCCGAGCACCCCTTCCAGAAGCGAGTCGGTTGGGATTGCAAACTCCTCTCGATCCTCTCTCCCCTTTCCCGCCGCCGGTTCTGGGTCCGTGGATTCCGGCCGGGTTTTCCTCCACCCGTCAGCCAAAGAAGAGGAACGGAGCATCCCTCCCAGAGCGAGCCAGACGCTTCAACTCCGGCCTCCCGCAGCAGCAGCAGCAGCAGCAGCAGCAGCTCGAGATAAGCGAGCCCGAGCGGCCGTCTGCTGCCGCCTCGGAAGCTTTGCCGCAGCAGCTCCTTCTCCCCGCCGGCCTCCTTCTCCGCTCCCTCGGACCCTTCGCGCCAAAAGGCGGAAAGAAGAAAGTCCCAGAGAGGGAGAGCGCGGGGCGGGGGGAGAGCAGCCCTTTCCGAGGGGAGGGGAAGCCAGGACGGCGGAGCCGCCCATACCAGCGCTGGACGGGGGCAGGGCCGGTGCATGTCTCGCCTTAGGCTCCACACAGGACTCGCCGCCGTGAATGAGCGCCTCCCGCCTTCTCCTTCGCCGCCGCCGTCTGCTGCTGCTGCTGCTGCCCGGCTCGTCGCCCAGCTCCCCCTATCGGGGCACTCAGGCTCCCTACTAAGGATCTCTCCTCGGGACCGGCTTTTTTTCGGCGGGGATCTCCTCAAGCCTCTTCGTTTCCCTTGTACTTTTCTCTTTGTGTGTCTCCTGTGACTTTCTGTGGTTCGTCCTTCCTCCCTTTCCTTTTTCTTTTTCTTTCCTCCTCCTCCTCCTCCGCTTCTCTCGGTGTTTTCCTTTGTTCTTGTTCTTGTCCTTGTTTTTTTTTTTTTTGAAAAGACGCACACGCGCTCGCAGCTTCTCTGTCTACCACTTCGCCGTGTCTTGTGGCGGGGAGTGATGTTCCACGTGGAGATGTTGACGCTGGTCTTTCTGCTGCTCTGGACGTGCGTCTTCAGCCAAGATCCCAGCTCCAAAACGGTGGCCGATCGCTATGCCGTCTACTGGAACAGCACCAATCCCAGGTAAGGAAGGAAGACGGCGCACTTTTAGCACCGGAGCAGTCTTGAGGGGTTTGGCACGGCAGCATTGTCGGGGTCCGGTGCTTCTTTCAAAGGGGTGCTTCGGGGAAACGGACGAACGACTTCGCTTTCGGACGCTCCCAGCGGCTTTGCGCCTTCAAGTACGCGTAAGTGGGTGTCGAGGGGGGACACTTGTTTGTAAAAAGAGAGCAAACTTTTTCTCGTAGCCGTCAGCCCGGGCAGCTCTAAAAGACATTGCCTTGGACCTCGCTTCTCTTGGTTATCCATGTAGCCTCAGTGATGACTCCAGCTAATTTCCCCCTAATGACCTATTTGTACGGCCAGCAAAAATCTCTTCTTAGATCATCCGTAACTGGCCGGTAAATCACTCGCGAAAGCGAATATAGGTGGGACTCGAAGCGTGCTGAAAGGGCGTCCGCGCGCGCCCCCGCGCGCGATCCTGTGGAGGGCCGGTTTTTGGTTATTTTCTGCTTGATAGGTAACAAATGTTATCAGGGGGAAAAAAAAAATCACGCTCGGGAAATTTTGAAGAGGCAGCTCAGCTAGAATTACCGCGGCGCTCTGAGATTATGTCAGTCTGAAGTGTGCTTAGGTTTAAAATATTAAGCTATGTTTATATTTGTAGTCGCCCTGGGCTGCTGCGGGGAGACTCCAGTTTCACTGTAACACCTGTTCTGAGGGCTCTAGAAAGCAGAACTGTTGCTCTTCCTCCCCGGGTTCAGTTTTCTCTTTGTTTAACTGGGTTAGTCTCGAGTAAACTGTTTAAGTCAGACTAAAGGAATAAAGAGAACCTCCTGCCTTCCCCAAGGTTTTCAGTGCTTTCAGATGATCCTTGGTCTTGGAGGCTTTCCACAGCAGAATGACTCATGCTGTCAAGAGTATGCATTCACGTGCAGTAGTAGTTGGTGATGTTCTCACAGTGCAAAAGTAAAGTGTCCTGTCTGTAGCTGATGATTTCATGGTGATTTAGCATCATTTGCCAGTGAATGAAATTAAGTTTATTCCGCTGTTGAATATATATATGCTTTGTGTCACTGAACAAAACATCCTCAATATAAAATGTTCAGTACAGATTGTGTAAAAACAACTTTTCTGTTGCTTCTTTGTTTTCTTTGCTTAAAAAAAAACCCAATTGTGAGTACAAATAAAACTTCTTTTGGGGGGGTGTTTCTTAATTCTCCTGTAACAATTCTAGAGTGAATCATGCAGTTGGATTAGAAAGTTCTTTTAGGGGTCTGCCTACCCCTGGAATTTTTCTTGTTTTTCACTAGCTGATAATAGCAATCCTTCCATTGCTGTTTGTGCATAAAAAAGGTAGGAGTATTGTGTCAGCTTGTTAAAATGCAAAGAAGTTGTTCAAATCTACTTCAGTAGGATTTTTGTTTCGCTTTTCTTAAACCTTATTGGACTACTCTAGGTTTATGGATGTTTTTACCTTACGTTAGCGTTGTGCTATGGATTCAGAATACTGTAGCATATTGATTCTGTTGTAGGTAATGTTTTAAAATAGTTTGGTAGTGCTTGCCAAAAATTGTTTTACTGTGTTTGATGGTAGAGAGAGTAGACATTGCCAAAGTAAAAAAGAAAAGGTAAAAACTTGTTTGTTTTTAAGTACATCAAGTTTAGCTGGCTGTTCATCAAGTTAATTTTAATGTATTGTTTTAAGTAAATTGTTTTAAGTAAAACAATACTTGAGGATTAGCAATGAATAGTGTTCCTGTAAGTTAATTTCCTTGATAGTTACTGTTGTACTTCCAAACCTTGGCATATCTTCCCATCTTATTAAAAAAAATAGCCAAAAATATTTCAACTAAAATCAGACGATTTTGTAATAGGTAGAGAGCTCTGGGAGAATTTGTCTTTTTTTTGAATGATGAGTGTTATATCATAGAATAAAAGTAACATGCTGAAATATGCATTTGTCAAAGGTGGTGAAATAATAAACTGAATTTGCCCACTTTGCTTGTGAAAGCGGAAATGTTTGCTGCTTTGAATTTGACCAAATGACTTGCACATGTTGCTCCTTTGCTTAAATCAAAGCACAGTATTAAATGTTTTGTTTCTCTGCCTGTTGTGGTATCAATTAAACATGTAATGTAGTGCAGTACTTCAATATAAATAATCCCTAGGACAGTGAGGTCAGAACTTGAACATTTAAACCAATGAACCCAGAAACCAGTTGTATAAGTGAATACCTTTTTAATGACTGCAAAGAAACAGAAATGTACATATGTATTTTAAAATACCAGAAAGTAGTGGGTTATAGAACTTTATCAAAGTAACATGTGGTTGATGGAGTGATACATTTCCTACCATATTGCTGTATTAAAATGTATGAACTAGATTTTCTGGTCTTAAATAGAATATGATGAAATTATATATTTTTGCCATATTTGTTCATTCATTTGATGTACTACAAGCCTTTTTTAAGACAAATTCTAATACATTTTCACAATTTATGTTTTATCATTGGAAGTTCAAAGCCCATAGTCTAATTCATCATTGGAGTTTTAATTAACATGAGAGATATTACTTGATAAGAAGACTTTTACATCTTTTGATTCTTATACTGTTAGAATACTCTTCTATGAGGGCTTACTAGTTAAGCTAGAGTGATACATGGGGATTTACCTCTGAGTAAATATTCATAGTACTGCATTGTAAAATCCAAAGCCATAAAAGAATTAGGATATTGTAAATTAATTTGAATAAAAAAAAGTTCATAAAAGGAAAAAAAAGTTTATGTAGAGATTTCTATAATAATTTCTGAGTTTATAATGCACTTCTAATTAGAATGTTTACACAAATTTTATATACAGTTAATATACAGAATTAGATAAAATAATTTAAATGGGATACACCAATAGTCTTCTGAGATTTAAATGAGTGGTCATTTACATTTTAATTAATTAAAAATAAAATAATGTTTTGCTTAAAAATAAATATATATACAAATATATGTAAAAATATATTTGTGAAATTTTATTCTGAAATACATTCAATTATATTTTGAAAACTATGTTATGAATGCAAGTCAAGTATTGAAGAAATTATGACTAGATTTGTAATATTGCTAATGCACTGATTTATTCTTCAAAGTTTATTCTTCAAAGGTATTCACAATTCTTAGTACTTAAATGGGTTGCATCATTTGTGCTATGAAATATTTGAAAAATTCTTTTAAAGCTACAGTTGGCATAATAGAGATACTGTTATACTGTTAGGATCATATGTGGTCCTTAAACTTTAAACACTTTGCACTGATGTCTATCACATAGAAATCTAGATTTATATATTGAACGTAGAACATCTGAATTCTATTTTCAGTTCTTCTAAAGAGATAAGTTTGATAATTTTGAATATTGAAATATATTTTCCTGGATATTGTGTTTCTAGATTAGAGATACATTTTGAAAACTTGCAAATGTAGATATATTTTTAGCAGTATTTTATAGAAATGTATTCATAATTCCATCAAGAATCCTAAAAAAAGTATGCATATAGTCTTTCAATTTATGTAATCATATTAAAATGTAACATGTACAAAACCTATGGCCATTTAAGTATTTCCAGAGCAATATATGGACATGGGTTAAAAGGTAAAAAAGATATTCCTATGTACTAGAATGATACTATTAACATGCAGTACATTCCTGGGCATGTTTACTAGAAATCTCTCCTTCAAGGGGATTTAGTCTCATATAATAATGTAATATTATCCATAGATTCATTAATAGTAGTTATCACTACAATTTATCAGAGATGTGAAAAGGAATATGGAAGCATAAAATGAATTGTTCATCCTCAAATTGCTCTTCCTGTTAAAGATATGTTAAAAGAGATTCAAAGATGACCACAAAGCTATAATAATGAGTGTTCTTGTGAATTGTTTGTCAGTGAACTTAGACTTAAATATATTATTATATTGACTGCACCTATGCTTCATTGTATTAGGAACTTTAAGCTGAGTATGACCAAGCAGGCTACTTAGAATTATAACTTTCAATAAATTTCATGCTACATTAAAAGTGCTTAGCTCTTCATAATGAAAGGTCATTCATATTGATGATATCTTATTGCATGCATTTTTTCTGAATTTTGGATATCACTTAAAGTTCATGACTTAACATCTTGAAATCCTGTAAGTGCAGATTACTTAAGTAGTTTTGTTCCAAATGGTCTAGAAATTTCCCCTAGAAATAAACAGCTGCACAATTGTAGTGTTATTTAAACATGTTTTAAATTTATTTTTCTTTAATAAGAATATAATACGTTATTTAATAAAAATACTTATATTTTTAATAAAAGATCAGTGATTTTATTTCAGGCTTTCACAGCATAAAATATTGGCAATTAAAAGCTGATGAAACCGGTCTCCAGCCCAGTGAATATGATTAGAAGTGTACAGGAAAAAACTTCAGAAGTACATTACATACTATTTAGTTGGTCTGAAAATTGTTCTCTGTATACAGTGATTATCAGTACAGTCTAGCCTTTTGCTTTAGACATTATCCATTCAGTAGCTACATAGACTTTTCCATTCATCAGTAAAAGTAAAGCAAATAAACACATCTCTACTTTTACAAATATTCTTTATGGATGTGTTTTAGAATTCAGAACACGGTGGCCTGTTTTATTGTTAGAGATAGCTAGATAACGCTGTTCCTTACAAATTCTTTCCCTTCTTCTTGCAGATCTAACAATCTGCCAGCTCTGAAACAAATAGAATAAGTCCAACAGACATCCTGGGCTTTCTGCTTGTGTTGACTTGATGAGATGAATGTACACACAAGCACACAGGTGCTGACATTAAGGTTAGGGTGGGAAAAATGTTGTTGAGAGTAGTTGCCTAGTTATCGTTATACTCATACTTTTAATTACACTGTTAAGTATTTTACATTTTTGTTTAGGAACTAACACAAGTTTAAAAAAAGTATAATGATTTCGCTGTTTGTGTTTAATGAGAAAACTAAGCATTTCCTGTTACGATCGATAGATCTGAGTTTATAGTTTGGCTTCAGCAGGCCTTATATTATAAGGTATAACTATTACTGATTATGCATTTTGCTTCCATAAATTATTATCCAATATGTAATAAAGTATGTTCCTTGAAATAAAGATTACTTAATTAAAACTAAGAATGATCAGATCTTAGCCTTATAAGCTGATTATATTGTTTTGCATAGTCAAATGCTTTATTTTTATTAGTTTTCATTGAATTATTGTTCAGTGCAAACTAATGTTATGGTAGCAAAGTTTGTTTTTGCAGGTTTTTAAAACTCAAATATTGCTGAGAGCAATATAGTGCGATTATAAATCTTATACATAGTCTGTATGTTCTATCTTGTAGCTCTAAGTTGTAAATGTTAGTTTTATTCAGTCTAGGTTGCTGACCTATAATGAAGAATTTGAATATTACAACAACAAACAAATCAAACTAAATTCCTACATTAAACATGTTACTTTCCAACTCCAATTATTAAACCATTTTTCAGCATTACAATTGTAGTGAGGCATATGCCTTTGAGAGCAGTGTGTGTGTGTGTGTGTGTGTGTGTGTGTGTGTGTGTGTGTGCATATATTTCTTCCATTTATGTTCAAATCTGTAGTCATTCAGAAATTAAATGTCAAATTTATAAGACAAATGTTTTTGAAACCACTTTCTGCTGACCTTAGAGCTATTGATTTATCACCCAAATGTAACACCACATTCAATATTTCTTGTAGCTAGTCTTAAACTTGGATATGATTCATACACATTATTCTAAAAGCCACTAGAGATAGACTGTGATTTTAAACAATTGCAAAACTAAGTCTATATTTCCTTCTTATAAAGCAAAAAAAAAAAAAAAAGAAAAGAAAAGAAAAAAGAAAAAAAAGAGAGTGACACTAAGGACCATTGCTAATTAGAATATACCTTGTAGTGAAGAAGTTGATTTTGTAGCTAGTGCTGCATTAATCATGTAAATATAATGAGGTGTTTGGCTTGATTGCCAAAGAGATCCTCTGTATATCTGATAATTTATAGATCAGTGAAAATGCCCTGTGAAATCCTGATTTTTCAGTCATGTGGGAAAATGTGATCAAGTTTAAAAATGTTATTAATAAATGCAGAAAATAAAAACTTGATTCTCATTCTTGTGACTAAAATACATTGTCCTCAGTGCCTATGTGCTGCTTGTATATTTCTGTAAGCAGAACAGAGTGGAGAAAAATGTATATTTCTTTAGGTAAGAAATAAAGCCATATATCACTTAATTAAAAAAAACACCAGATCACCGACATATATTTAAATCATATATGGTTGTGGTCCTATTCACTGTGTATACTGGGTATACTTGGCTCAGCTGCTCCGACACTCCAAATTTTTCTGCATTCTCCAGTTACAAATATAACATACGTACAAGAACTGTTCAGAGTTCAAATTCTCTTTTTAATGATCTGCAATAACCATGCATCTTGTGAGCAATACCTTCCAATTCTTTCTGACTCTAGAAAATCCAGGGTTAGAATATGCCACCATATAAATGAAAAACTGTACAACAAAATTGACTACTAATACTTACTTTGAAAAAAGGGTTTGTTTTTTTTTTAAAAATAAGTATTTTGGTATGTGATAAATCTCAAACTGCTCCATTATTTATTTATTTATTAAATTTATATTCCACCCAATTTGCCATCGAGAGCAACTATTAGCACATTCATACATCCATTTGTAAATGTACAAATTGTTCCGGCAAAGAATTGTGTTCCATTTCCAAGGGTAGTTTTCATCTACTAATTTATTTGTGGTAAATTATTGAATTTTTGAGTCGTTTATTATGAGTAACAAAAAGGGAGAGAAATACAGCAAATAATATATTTATTGTAGATGTATAAGACTCAAAACGCTATTATATTTTTTATATAAATAAAATAACATTCTTTCAAGGACCCCAGGAAATAGTTATGCAGACAAAACTATAGTGATGAATCTTACTTTGTAAATTTCATTTTCTGTCACTTAAGAACTTAGTTTTTGGTTAGAAATGTGGCTTTAACCAGCTTTTTTACTTATATTCACATTGCTATATATTATGCCAGTGAAGTAGGCCTATTTTTTAATGCTAAATGAACATTAAAAATTATAAAATATTGGTCATAAAATAACATTTTTTTTTACAATCCATTTCTAGTCAGATCTGTTTGCTCAGTAAACTTAACACCCATTTCATCGAATGTTTATAGGTTGAAATATGATTCAGATGAACAATATCTGAAAATGGGATTTAATTTAATGTATATACATTCCCATAGGGTGGGGGAGACAATTTTTGCCAATTTTTTCTGTCCCCAGACCTTTAGATTACTACTAGGTATTGGTCAAAGATGTTGAAGAGGAAGGAGAAATTTGTGAAAAGCCTCCTGTTTTCTTCAGCCAAAGCTTCTACTGCACTCAATATTCTCTATTATGAAAGACATACACATTTTAGACCTACCAGTTTTAGAATTATTAAGTTTTATAATCTCTTATATGCATGCGCCACCAACAAATAGTAATGGTTCAGATTATAATAATGCATTTTTTTACGTATAAAATAATCTCTTTTCTGTATTTTTAATTTAAAGCATTCTAAATTTTGATATACATTTACAGGGAATGAATACATAAAAATAGATAGATTGATAATAAATAGATACATAAACAGATACAAACTACACATACGGTATACAGGATGTATCAAAAGCCCCTATAAGCCAATCAAAATCTTTATATAAGACCCTGTCTTATATTTTTTTGAACCCTGAAATAAGCGCTTGGCCTTATTGCCCAATTGGGCTTATTATCAGGGGATGTCTTATTTTGAGGGAAACAGGGTATCAAGCAAGAAAATACTTAGAACAAAATGGCAACCAATTAGTACTTTTAATATAATTTATATAACAACTGATGAATACATCTAAATATATATTGAACATAGTTTTTTTACTTTAAATTTCAAGATGTTCAGTTGACCGCTATGTCAAAAAGTGGTGTTTGTAAATCCTGTAATTGGAAATTGTGGTATGTAATGCTAAAATGTTTCAAAGAAGGATTACCTATTTTGTGAGTAAAGTAAAATTTACATTTGAAAGTTTCCAATTAAGGTGAAACTGTTCTTCAATTAATTTGGAAAGCTACCCTACAAATTATTGTTAGAAATAGTTTTAACAAAGGTAAGTTAGTGACGAAATATGTCATTAGTATCACTTTTGTCTAAAAAAATTCCTATACATTTCTCATAGTCATAGAAAAAAATAATCTTGTAACAAGTGAGTTTAAGAATGCAGGATTTATTTATATAATACTTTTTGTAAAGACGGATTAGTTTGAAAGTAATGACCTGAAACATCAGTAAAACTTATTTTTGCATTGCATTGACACAAAAAAAATGCCATCAAGTTTTAATTCTGTATCTGCTTAGATGGGAGTAACACAATGAAATTCATGATTGCACACTTATAAATGGACCAGTGTAAGGTTATACTGTAAATGAAGGCTTGCATATCCTTCTGAATATGATTTGGAAGAAGGGCGTTGGAATTTGGGATTGCGCAGCACCTCTTTGCTATAATTTCAAGCACCTTGAGTTTTTTCAGGCTTTGTCATGGAGCTTTAAGAAATTCACTCATTAAAATTTTATGTGACTCCAGAAAAAATCTTTTTTTGCATTGATGTGTGAAAAAATATATGTTGCTTTATTTATCAGCAGAGAGGTACTGTGCATGCATAAGCTCTGAAGTGTTTCTTCCAAATCATAGTTCTAAACCAAAAAATGGCAAACTATATCATTCATTCATTCATTCATTCATTCATTCATTCATTCATTCAATTTCCACCCAACTCAAACAAATGACTGATCTGTAAATTCTAAAATTATAAAAAAATTAAAAGTAATAAAGCAATATTCAGTACCACAAATTTTTGTTTGTTCCTAACCATGTTAGAATTCTAGGGCAGTTCATCAAAGAAAACTTTTGTAGAATAATTTTATTTATTGGTGAAAACAAGGATTCATAATATTTACAAGAAAAAGTATTTGTTGCTTCAGTTCATATATTTTGTCAAAAAAATTTGGAAACTGGTATCAGTTTTTTTGTCCATATGCGTGCATTTATATTTTGTTAAATGCATTTATTATTGGTAAATTCATTCAAATCAGACAAGCCAAGAACATTTCCATGCAAGGCAACATCATTCTTTATTTGTTTACTCTTGTTGGTTCAGTGCATTTTGCCATTCTTTAGCAGCTTGGCTTATTAAAAATTAGTGATCCATCACTAAGAGGGATACAGTAGTAGTGTTGCTTCTTAGAGGAATTTTGTGCCAAGCAACAAGAAATAATAGCAATACAAGAGCTGCCAAACGTGTGCCTTCTAATTCCTAATTAGGCAACAACTAGAGGAACTGACATTGTAGGAAGAGGCAGTTTCTTCTACATATCGAATAAAAAATACAGAAAGGAAACAGAAGGGAGATAATAGTCAAGTATTAGCTACCACTGTTTACAAGACTTTTCCATCAGTTCAGTCTGAAAAGCAGAATAGATCTTGGGGTTTATAAAATAATGGTTAGTGATGCTTTCAGTTACTCAAACATATTAATAAGCAACAGCTTCAGCAGAACATAAGGACGAAGGCTATAGTCCTTTCCCCCCAATTATGTGAGCAATGGCGTATGAAAGTAAAGCAACATATCAATATTTCTGCTAGCCAGGGTTGCCAATAACTCCTGGCACAGACTTTATCATAGTTGTGAAGCCATAATTAGCACATTTTCTTGATACGTACAGTGGGAAAGGCAAGAGTTACAACTATCATGGGATTTTTTTTTAAAAAAACCCTATTATGCTGCTAGTATTTTTGTTTGGCATTTAAGAAAAAAATCCAAGATAGAATACACGTACATTTTATTTGGCTGTATTTTTAAAAAAGCTGTTAAGAAAAAAAAAAGTCGTATGATTTATAGTTTCCAGTTATTTAAGTATTTATTCAGACTTGTATGCTGCCTCATTCTATAGAATCTAGGTATATATTACAGGTACAATAAAGATGTGACACCGAAAAACAATCTATGTTAAAATGAAACAATAATCAACACATTGAATCATCCATTCCCATATATCTGCCTAACTAATCAACCACTGCATGACATATTATTCCTGGAAGGTTTTGTAGAAAAGCAGCATTTTAACTACTTTTTTGTACGTAATAGGGAGTAAGTCACCTTGATTTGGGGGTGCAAGTTATACCAAACCTGTCTTGTTTCTGAGGTTCCACTCTACCTATTTCTCTTAGTTAGGAGCTCTCAGCAGTCCCCACTTTTAATTGATACTATTGGATGAGTAAAGTTTAATCAGAGTAGTTGGACACAAAGATATTGTGGACCCAACCCATTTAAGATATTACAAGGCATTACCAGTACCTAAAATAAGTTGATAACTGGCGTAGCTCCCTGTGTAGAGGTATTAGATGACTTTGCCAACTTTTAACCGATACAATAGTTGTTTTCTTCTCCAGTTGCAGCATCAGCGTGGCCTTTGTTTTTTAATCAAATTATGGTAATTTTTGAATGATAACTTAATGGCATTTTCTTCTCTACTTGTATCAAGTCAATTATACTTTCTATTTTATTTATAAATATACAAATACATATTTCAATCTTATAGCTGTGAGGAAGTCGCATTGAATTCTGAGGGCTGAACTAAAAAGTTGCTTAGTTTACAGCATGCAATTGCAAATTGTTTTTTCCTTATCAGAATTCAGGAATGTTGGCATCCATGTAATACATGCAGTCTTACATGCATGTAAGAGACTGTCTTCTTCTTTCCACCACACAGAATTATATTCCCTTCAGTTTTAGTAGGGTTTTGAGTAAGCTTCGATATATGCTGAACCTTTGAAAGACGTGTTTTGGAAGATGCACCATTAATACAATGTAGCTCTTTTAATGTTCTTGTAGCAATTCTATCTCTTTCCATGCATGATGTAAAGGATTGCACTGTAATATTTTTACAGATTGCTGAAACAGTTACAATCCTTAATTAAATGTTTATCTATTATCCATTTAACTAAGCCCATTTATTTGGTATCTGCTTATCTAAGATAAAAAAAGTCTATTTATTTTAATGGAACTTACTTTTGCATTGTTATATATCAGATTCAGACAATGTATCCATGTATCGGGCGGTTCATTTTATTTTCCAGCTGCAGGTTTTATGGAATATGAAATACCAGCATAAGAGGCCAGTGTGACTTGTGTTTGTATGTCGCTCGCTGATTTTCTGGGTGTACAAATTGCTGTTGTAGAAAAATAGGTAGGACAATAAAACCCTGAAACATCCAGAGTCTTTTACATTTTCGCCATACAAAATGTTATTTTGTAATTAAACTCTTTATTTTCAAAGGTCAGATACCTGCAGAACAACATAAGAATTTAGCTATATTTTTGGTAATAAAATAAATCATTTGCATAAATTTACTTAATACATTTTTATCTCCTATTTTAATTATTGACCACTACATTTATTATGTTTCTTAACTAAAATCTTTTTTCGCAAAATATTATGTTATATATAATAAACGTGCTAATCTCTAACATACTATAATACAACAATTCATTCATTTTGCTTCAACACATTAACAGAATTATTATTTTCAAAGTCTATGACTAAGTAACTGTTTTGGGTATGTGCAAGTTTTAAATCCCAAAATAAATCCATTAGCAGTATGAAATAAGTAATCAGTGAAAACATAAACAAGTTGGGATTTTATAAACTTAACATTGAAATCCTAGGCATGTTTAAGCAAAACAAATTCCTATTGTTTTCAAATGAGATTCACTTTCTAGTAAACATGTTTAGAATTTCAACCCATTTTAACTGCTTCCACATTGCAGACATTATATGAAAACAACACCAGTTAAGTTTTTGTATAAATTTGGTTTGCATTTGGAAAGTTATTTGTTAAAATAAATAACTGTTCCGATCGCATGGACAATATGAGATCTAACGTTTTAAAACTGGTGTTTTTACGATACAGATTAAGGACTTTTGTGCTTGCAAATTGGATACGTAGCAGAGTCTCCCTTGGAATACATAGGTATTTTTAAAAAAATGCAAACTGAGCTAATAGGGATTGAAATCCATGCCATGGCTTAAAATAGCCTTCGCATGATAAGATTTGATCTGGATTACATTTTCCATACTTAAATTTGAATTGAGAAAATATGCAGTTGCACTTCATAAACAAAAAGCAATATTTAGTTTGACCTTAAACTATTTGTTGCAAGTGTAAAACACTAGAAATTATTCTTAATTAAAAATAAACAAATGTATTTCTTATATATTTTACACATTTTGGTACCAAGCCCTTATGTACGAAAATCCAAAATTTGATACCAAATTTTGGAGTTACGTACATAAGAAAATGTTGAGGATGACATGGAGTATATGAGGAGGAGTATATGATTTATATACTTCCATTTTTATCATCTTCTAAATTGGGATTGGCATTGCTGGAACCCTCTGAAATTGTTCTGTGAAAAATTGGTGCAATTGCTGTATAATAGCACTGGATTTTGATAAGAAAACAAACAATTTTTAAAAATCTGATGTATTAAGCCTTGAATAAGATTTGGATAAATGTTTATATTATCCCTTCTCCTTAAGCAATAAATATTGCATATTGCATATTTGGGCCTAAAGTATAATTGCGGCTATTGAACAAATAATGCTACAATTAATTTTATGATGAAAATTATATAGTATGCTATCAAATGATTTATTATGTCACATACTGTAATATTGAATTGAATAATATTGAAGATATTGAAATGAAGGAATTCTTAAATACTGTTTTATATTATTAAATAAAGAAATGGTTCATAGATTAAGTGATTTCTCTCTTATTTTCCAGTACCTAAGCCAATATTTCTAATTTCAAGAGGGATTTTGCACTAATATGAGGATCAGTTAAACAGTTGTATGCTGATGGACTAATTAGTGTTCAGGTGAATAGATAGGTGAATTGGTTTTTACCTTCTTACCTAGGGAATCGCAGGTGTTTTTCAAGTAATTAAAAAATTATAACACTTTTCTTAAAAAAGAAAAGTGCAGGTGAAGAATTTATTATGTTAGATCTTTCTCCATTAATCTTGAAAGTATTCCTTCACCATTGATAGCTGGTGCAGAGTTGAAGTTGTAAGTTCTTGAGATCTTTGATTTCAGGTATGCTCAATTCAGAAAAGACCTGAACTTTTCAATAACTTTAGCGCATAGACACACACAGACACACACATTAAATAGAAGTATTGCTTTCCATTATGTTGGCAAAGCATAATTTTCAGAAAGTTTTGATATGCCTAATATTAAAAACTCATTCTAGGGTTTAAAATGTTCCTGTACCTCTTTCTTTTGATTCTCCAAAACTGAGTAGCCTGATATTTGAACATCTCTCAATGCCTTTAATAATTATAAAACCCAGCCCCATGAATTACAATCCTTTTTATTTCTTGCTGTAATATTAATGTATTTATTGTTGTAGTGGACTAATTTATTTGGATTTCTGCAATCTCAGAACAATGTGAAAATTATACAGATTAAATTGTGTAGAATTTAAAGCACATTCTTTTTAATGGGATAAGATATTTCCAAGGCATGGGGCTGGATAATTTGAGGAACTGCCTCTCCCCAAATATTTCTATCCATCGTATCAGGTCTGGCAGGAAAGCCATGTCTGGATCCCCTCTACTTGGGAATGTCGTCTGATAGTGCCCAGTAAAAACCATTTCTGATGTGACTTCTTTCTTCGGAACATCCTCCTCCTTCTGGAGATTAGATTGACCCTGGCCCTGCTTACTTTTCACGAGGCTGAAATACATGGTTCTGTCACTAAGCTTGGAGATTTGGATCTGTAATAGACCCTGTACAAGAGTTGTATTAATTGCTATTGCTATTCTTTTGTTCCTTAGCTGCTGATTGCATTTGTATGGTTTTTATATTGTATTTTTGCTTTTATATGATTTTTAATACTTATTATTGCCCAGAGGCATGCATTTGAGATGGGTGGCTGTGTACATTGAAATAATAAATATTAAATGAATTTCTGATAAAATAAAATAAAATTTTCACAATTTTGTCAGATAATTTGTTTTAACATTTGACTTCTTTAGTAACTTTATAAGTTTCCTGCATCATAGCATTTTCTTATAATTAGACTTTTATCCCAAGTAATATATATATAAAACATATTCAGTTAGTATGCTATTATATAAAGGATATGTATCCAGTTTTTCTCTATAGCCACATATTACTTGTGTTATTCCTATGCATTTATAAGAGTAATATTATGTTCATATTTTAGATGAATTGTTCAAGGTGATTTCTTCTATAAACTTTGGCAGTTTGGTATTTTAACCTTTTTGGCAAAGTTCCCTAATAAAAATAATAATTAAATAATTATTTAATTTATTTGTAATCATTAGAATAATTACCTAAATCATCCATTTCATTGTGTTCTCCCCTTTTTTTTACCCTACCCTTATTTTTTTCCTGAACCTTTTTCTTCATTGGTGATTTGTCTATATTCTGTTTATATTTTTGGTTAAAATAAGGTATATTAATCTTAGATCTAATTGTATATTCTGCTTGGGGGTATTTTGTGTACCAAATCTAAACTGCTGCAAAATACTGACAGGATCTGTGAGCTAAATTCTGTTCAGATATATCTTCAACTATTTAAAAAGCCAATTGTTTTTCCTTAGTCACACACCACAGCCAAGATTGAAGTATGCATCTGTTAGGAAAAAGTAATGGTGGACATAAAACACTGAACACAGTTGAATTCTATTCTACTCTTCTTGAGAAGAAATGGATGTCAGCATTATGAAGGGTAATAACTTATTCTACACTTTTGAAACTTAGAATGCTTTAGAAATAGATTACTCTTTCTGTAATGGAATAGAAATATGTATATATATTTGTGACCTACCTGACGTTTTTGACTCTTTAGTAAGGGGCAGCTTACGTTAAGTTTCTCATGATGAAGAATCAGAGAGAGGAAAATTGAAGAATAACCTAGAAGAATGCACCCCCTCTTCCCATCCCATAAACAACAGGCTATCACAGCCTACCCTTTAGAAAAGCTATTCAGACCTACCCAAAAGGTGCTTTCTCCAAAAGACAACTGGAGTTTCTTGGTTTTTTTTTTTCTTTGAAAATATTTTGCTTCTCCAAGAAGTTTCTTCAGTTCTAACTGACTGGTGGGGAAGAACCCCCCCCCCCAAGAAAGTCCAGTTGCCTTTTGGAAAAAGCACCTTTTGGACAACCATGACCTGGATGATTGAGAAACTCCATAGACTGTTTAGACCTGTTTTTTTCCACAGGCATTTGGGTCCAATTTGGAGTCCACTTTTGATTGTTTCATTATTGTGCCAAAATAGTACAGATTTTGGGGGAAGGAATAATTTTTCTGCTTCCCCTTATCACCATATAATCTAGATTGCTATCTAGCTGCCCTTATCACATCAAAAAAAAATTAAACAGTTTTATTCTCTGATTTATAGTGTTTTCTATAGTTGCAATCTTACATTGACAGTACCTTTTGTCTTTTAGTTCAGCTCATTCGTAGAATGTTAACATAAAAGAATTACTTTTCCACTATTTATTTAAAGGAGCATGTTGCGTGTATGAAATTGGTTTGTGTTTAATAAATGTAGTTGAGATTCACATAATAACTATACATTGATCTTTTTCGGTTGTACATTTGAGTATTTCTAATCATGTTCAAGCATAAACAAGTACTGGTAAAGAAATCATCTTGAAGTGATAAAATATAGAACTCTAGTGCTAGTTTTTATTCTGCTTAAAATAATACTTTGACTTAATGTTAACACAGCTTCCTAAGGTGCAATATTATTACTATAACGTGTGAAAAATTACAGTATTCCAAACCATGAATGTTTTTATTCAGTATTGTATATGACTTATTAGTTATGTCGAATATATTGTGGTCTAGTTGCTTTTCTTCATTAAAAAACAGAAAAACATGGAATGAATTGAATTTATTATAGAAATCAGCTAGATTTAAATAGACTATGTTTTGATTATAAACTCTACAAAGAAAATCAACAAATAATACAAGTAGTATGGGTGCTTATTAAGCATGAAAATTGTGGTAAGGTATTTGGAAGCATGTTAAAGTAGTTTGGAATTACCCAACCAGCAGTAGTTTCAATTTCAGATTATTTTAATCAGCTCCTTGAATTAATCAAAATAGATCAAATAATTTTCCTGTGAAATTTAACTTTGTTAAATTAGTTTGCTGAAAATATGAAGCATAATGAATTATAAAAAAGATAGGACATGTTGTTTCAAGTAACCTATATTTTTCAGTGCGTGTATTAAATAATAAATATGAACAAAGCTAATTATGCCTTTGAATAGCGTATTTATTTAATTCAGTCATTTGTTTAATGTTATTTAATACAGTTATGCATGCTTTGAAAACTAATAGTGTTCTATATTAGACAGTGCAGCAGCTCTCTTCTCTTCATTAAAGTGACCTAGTCCTTTTTAGCTTCTTCATAAATCTTAAAATAGATAGCATTCTTGAAAGGAAATTAACCAAAAACATTAGTGTAAGTCTTCAAGCAGCAGAAGACCAAGAACTCTGTCTTTCTGTCTGTCTGTCTGTCTGTCTGTCTGTCTGTCAGTCATATATCTATCACATTAATATAACCACCAATCTTACTAAAAGTGATTCTGGGTGGTATACAAGAATGAAATAAAACCACAGAATAAAATAATGATAAAAATATAAGTGATTATTATTGAAAAAATATTTATGAAAATATTCAAATCACAGAAATATCAATCTCACCCAGCAGCCTACTTCCAGAAAAGCAGGGATTAATATTAGACAAACAAGTAGAAAACAATACCCTAATCAAGGAACTACCAAGAAAAAAAAACGCATCCACACTCTTGATTTAAAATTGGTAATTTAATTTAAAAATGGATAGATTGCATGTCATGAAGTTTATATCCATTGGTCTCAGGGAACTGCTTGATAAAGTGGCATAATCAGTCTCTTGTAATCATATTTTATACCAAGTAAAAACAGTGTCTTAGCTAACTTGTTTAGTTAGCCAGTTGTATGCAGAATACACCAGAAGTCACATTATGATAGAAAATTCTGGAATTCATATTCATTTACAAAGGTTTTCTTTTTACATGGCATAGAAAAGGTTAGAGATTTGACTAAGAATAGAAACCTCTAAAGCAGTGGTTCTCAACCTTCCTAATGCCGTTACCCCCACCGCGACCCTGCCCCCTCCCCGCACACGATGAGGTGACAAAGGGGGCGTGGCACCAAGATGGCGGGCTAGCGCGAGCTTAGGCGACCCCTGTGAAAGGGTTGTTCGACCCCCAAAGGGGTCGCGACCCACAGGTTGAGAACCGCTGCTCTAAAGGGATGCCATTACAGTTTGTTAAAAAATAAGTGGGATAAGTTAATAAATTAGTAATATGTGAAAGAAACCCTGACTTCATAATATGTTACATGAAACTCAGTTTTGTGTTTTGTGTGTGTGTGTATTGGTGCAGCAGAGACACATACAGTAGCTCTTGGACAAAGATTTGCTTGAAGGAAGAATTACAGTTGTGCAAAAATAGCTAGGGCTTATGTACAATATTAGTAATACGTTATTCTGCAATCAATATATCTTGAAATATCTTCACAAATGTTTTTGCTTTCAATACAAACTGATTTTACTCTAATTGATTGGCTTTTACAATAGATCCCTTAAGGACTATAGTATTACTTTTTTTTCTACTTGGAAAATTAATCCTATTAAACTCTGAGTAATGACTGTACAAAGTTGAATTGCCTTTCTGTGATGGTGGTTTGAGAAATAATTAATATCCCTGCTGCTTATTTTACTGGAGGACCATAGTAAATGACCAACTAAATGTTGTTAACAAGTTGAATTAGAATATAGTTTTCAAACAGGATTCTGCAGTACTTTAGAATCAAAGGCAAAAAAGTCCATTGGAAGAAATAGGACCTTGCATTGATTACTTATCTTCATCTTCTCAAACCAAACATATCTTTTCCTGGGAATTGCAGCAGAGCTGTTGAGGTCCATCAGCTGCAGTAATCCCAGCTGCTTTGAGTTGCATGAGTGTCCTATGTGCTCCAAGGTACTTTTTTGTGTTGAATCCAAGGGGGCTTCACATAGTGGATAAGGGGAACATATCTAGGATCTTATCTAATTGAAAGAACTATTCTTAGCTTCTATCTATCTATCTATCTATCTATCTATCTATCTATCTATCTATCTATCTATC
>QLTV01002023.1:870660-890920 GCA_003457575.1 Thermophis baileyi
TTATTATTATTATTATTATTAATTTATTAAATTTGTATGCCGCCCAACTCCCAAGGGACTCTGGGCGGCTCACAACAATATCTATGCCTTGTGTCCTGCTTATTATCTGAAAAGGATTTCTCTCTCTCTCTCTCTCTCTCTCTCTCTCTCTCTCTCTCTCTCTCTCTCTCTCTCTCTCTCTCTCTCTTCTTTCTTTCTTTCTTTCTTTCTCTCTCTCTCTCTCTCTCTCTCTCTCTCTCTTTCTCTTTCTCTTTCTCTTTCTCTTTCTTTTGTTTGGTGGCTTCAAAATGTATATACAAAAACTCATGTAGTTTGAGGTGGTTA
The DNA here is from genome assembly GCA_003457575.1 of Thermophis baileyi. Classification (NCBI taxonomy): domain Eukaryota; kingdom Metazoa; phylum Chordata; class Lepidosauria; order Squamata; family Dipsadidae; genus Thermophis; species Thermophis baileyi. The sequence continues at coordinate 870,985 of QLTV01002023.1, forward strand.
AACCCTTTCATGAAAGTTAATATAAGATAAAGGAGTGTTACAATGTAATGTTTGTCTAAAGAATTTGATCCAAGGTGTCCATCTGTTTCTAATGGAGGGTGACAAGGAAGGTTTTAAGAAGTCATCCTATTCATTATTTCCAAATACAAAAGCCTTCTGCCCGCATCGTTCAACTTTCTGCATCTCTTCTGAGGAGCCATGAGCAAAGTGCTGAATGTTTATTAATCAACTCTCACAAATGAAAAACCTTCTCAAAAAAAAAAAAGTAAGAGTTTTACATTTTCGATTGTTTTTACATAAACACATTTTAGGAGTCTTCTGTGTGTTTGGGGAAACTTCAGATTCAGTTCGGATTTTGGGTTCTTGATCTGTTCTTCCCAATTCACTTCGTTTTAGACTTTCCATCTCGATATGTTAATGAGATATTTTAAAAATACAAAGAAGATTGAACAAGAGCGTGTATTTTGTGTTCTGTGAGGAAAAGGAAAACAGCAGGGAGAGGAATACCTTTTGGGAACTGAGGCAAGGAAACCTAAGCTGATAAAACATGACTCTTCTCCCCCTACTCTCTCCCCAAGGGAAGTTGTTTGGATAACTTGCCCTTTTCTAAATTCTTTTCTCTTTCTGTAGCCCTTTCCTCTTTTCTCTCTCTTGTCAAGCCCACTTCATAAACGGTAGCAGCTGGAGATCTTTTTAGTGGCATTCAGGGATTACTGCCCTTCAGGATTTTAATAAGCTCCAATGCTTGAAATGTCTGTAAGGGTGCTCTCTGAGACAATTACCATTCAGGACCAAGAACTGAGGACCCTTCAGAGGCCCAGATGGTCGTGGTTCTGCATGTGAGCAGATAGTATTCCAAGAACAACAGCTCACTGGAGCAAAGAAGGGGAGGGAAGTGAGGCACTAAGGAAACAGAGAATGAAATAATGTGCGTGTGCATGTGTGTATACTTAGATTCATCATGTAGCCAGGTTTTGAACATAATCAAACACAAAGCTCTAAAATATAAATAAAAAAATTAACACTATTAAATAAGTTAAATAATTCTAATGCTTGTTAAGTGTTCAATATGCTGTTTACAAATTGAGTTACAGAACTTTAGAATTTATGTCATTTCAGTTCTAAATGAGCAGAATACTTTACTAAAGTCTTAACTACGACAAAGAGAAAAGAAAGAAAAAGAGAAAGGAAGGAAGGAAGGAAAGAGAGAGAGAGAGAAAGAAGGAAGGGAGGAAGAAAGAAAGGAAGGAAGGAAGAAAGGAAGAAAGGAAGAAGAAAGGAAAGAAGGAAGAAGGAAGAAGGAAGAAAGGAAGAAGAAAAAGAAAAAGAAAGAAAAAGAAAGAAAAAGAAAGAAAAGAAAGAAAGAAAGAAAGAAAGAAAGAAAGAAAGGAAAGAAAATGACTATAGATCACGGCCCAGGACACATAGAAATAGTACTGATAGTCCTTTCGTATAAGAAAATATGCTGAGGAATGATTTTTAAAATCTAGAATACTTGTGCAGTTTTAGAAAAATAAGATGGCTTTGAGAAAAAAGGTAGCGTCTTAAAAGGATGGATATTTTTGCTATGCCATTCTGAAAAACAAATTCTTGAGGAACATTTCAAAAGTTGTCTACTCTAGATTATTTATCTTATTGTAAACGCTCCTATGACTATTGGCCATCTATCATTTTGCCACATGTTGCCACATAAGAAGTGAAGACTGACTCATTAACTGATAGCCATTCGCCCTCTGGATTGACAGATGTCATATTTTTAATTTTTGTACTTTTTGCCATTAAAAAATTTGCTCTGTTAAATAAAATTAGTATTTGAGACATGTAACTAAGATAGACTTATTGGACTTGAGTTTCATGATATACCTTTGTTATATTTAAGTATAATAACTGAAGTACTTTTACATATTGTAAAAGAGTGTAGAAAAAAAATAAATCTGTTTGAAGATCTAGATGCTGTTCTATAGGCTTTAAATATTGCTTTCTGTGGATCATACAAAATGGATTTCTGACATACATTCATTTAATTAAAATATCTGATCTTATACTTTTGTAATTTTGTAACTTTAGTGATTGTACTAAGAAGTGAATTGTTTAATACAATTGTTCAATCATATCATTACTGTAATATTACATGTAGTAATATTCCCACTGAATTGTACATATCTAAAGCTTTCTCTTGAAAAAAAACACATACATTATTTATCATATGTTTGCTAAATAATATAGTTTTTCCAAAATAATTTAGATTAGATTAGATTAGATTTATTATATTTGTATGCCGCCCAACTCCCAAAGGACCATGTACTACATTAGTATAATGCTTAATGATTCAAATTAAAACCAGGAAGTTGTGAGTTTTAGTTCTGCCTTAGACATAAAGCCAGCTGGCTGACTTTGGTTAGCCATTCTCTCTGAGGTTGACCTGGTTAGCATCTGTCCCTCAGCCACGAGAAGAAGGCAGTAGCAAGCTACTTTTGAAAATGTTGCCAAGAAAAAATTCTGGGACGTGTTTAGGTAGTCACCCATCACCAAAACTGACTTTAAAGCATATATTTCTTTTTTATGGATATAAAACTGAGTATACTGAAATTCTTGGGAATGAATAAACATAGCTGCAAAACATTTCTTTTGTTTGTTTTTGTTTATAATAGAATTCAGAAAAGTTTATAATCATGTTTAGCATTTAGTAGAGATTCCCCCAGTTTCCCTAAGTTTTCCATTTTTCTCTAAATGTATTTTTGGGTTTACCCCATTGACTTAAGAAAACATTTGTTATATAGTCAGTACATGTAGACAGTTCAAAGGCAGCTCATGAACATATAAGATTTGTTTTTCTGTGTTTCCACCCCTCTTATTACTGCATCAGTCTTCTTACAGTAATAATGCAAATGTCTAATAAAATGCCAGATACCAACAATTGAAGCAGAGTCTAGTGATACCGCTTGATACTTTTCTATTTCTAGCATGAGTTATAAGATGGATGTGTCAGAATGATCTTACATGTTTTGTAAAAAAAATAAGCGCACCCAGTCCTGTTAATGCTGGAAAAAAAGACCGGCAGGATAGCCAAGGAAGTGTGGGCTAGTTTGAGAAGTATTTTTTTTAAAATTCAAAAGAATGCAGTGACAAATTCCTCCCTATTTCATTATGAATCAAGCTCAGTACATTTACTGCTTATTACAACAAGGATACTGAATTAGGTTTCTGTGTACTATTAGATGTTGTATTTGCTAGTCAACAAAATACCCGTTTTTCTTACAGTTATGTAAGGATGTACCTATTTCTGGCTTAGTTGCAATAAAATATATCTGCTTAAATCTTAATCAACCCAAATTTTAGATTAACTGGTATTTTGGAAATCAGGCTTTAGGTGAAAAAGGATAAAGAATAAGAGAAATTGAAGTCCTTTGCATCTAATTAAAGTCCTGATCTTTTGATGTCTAATGAAAAAGTATCCATTATGCTTTACCTTCATCCTAGCTTATTTATTATATTGTAACTCCGTGATGGTAAAATGCAGAGAATTCGTGATTAAGCCAAAGTTAACAACAAGAAGACTTAGCGTACTGTAAAATTATGAATTCAACTGTACGGGTTTTTTTGCTGTAAAAATCTGTATTGTAAATAAAAACAACAGTCCCCTAAAATGCAATTGTTTTAGAAATTCTGGAAAGTTGGAGAACCCTATATATCTCTCGCACAGAGAACCTAATTACATATTTTGAGGAAAAAAACAAAATACATGCAATCCTATACCTGTCTGAAGTATATCCATGTTATTCAGGAGGCATACTTTTTAATTTAATCTAGATTTTGTTGCAAAATAAATTATATATTTATTTGATTGTTCAATTTTGTATATATTTAACTTCATTAATTTAAAATAAGTATGATATATAACCTTAATCCAAAGAATATTGTGATGTTTTAGAAAAGCATCTGTGTCCCTCCTCCATATATACACAGAGTGTATAGTAATAAAATTATTCATTTTGTGTCTATTTAAGAATTATCTGTTGGGTTTTTCTGTACATATGAACAACCATCTACTATGACAACATTGTCTATATGCCTCGACATAAACAGTGTTATATACATTTCTCAGTATTTAATTCTATCAATATTTTTATCAGTAGTAATATGTTTCATAGTTCAAATGTTATATAGGAACAGTGCATGGGCAAATATAATTGGCCTTTAGTTTCTGGATAAAGGAGGCACTTATTGTATATTGTATATTCTGTTAAAGAAATTGACATTTTAATCTTAACTCTTAATAATATTTGAAAAAGTGTGAGTGTATTTGCATATGTTTGTAAATATATGACCGAGGTAAAAATGTTAGGAAATTGGTAAAAAAAGGAATAATAGTATAAGATATGTATTCTTCTTTGGTATTTATAGAAAGCATCCCAAAATTAAATATGGATTCTTTAAATAGCTTTGTTATCTTTTGCAAAAAGATTTTTTACAAAATAGAATTTGAACCCTGCCCTTTGAATAAGCCTTTACTTAAAGTAATATATTGTATGTGCTTCAACAAATTAACAAGAAATTGACATTTTTTAGCTAAATAAACTATTTTTAATTGTCTCAAATATATTCAACAACTTTTGTTCAGTTTTTTAAAAATTAAAATTAAAACACTAATGCTGTAGTTTCTTGATTTCATTATAACTGATACAAAATAATTACTTGTAAATATTATATATGGATATATTAAAATAAATGTAAAATATTAAATATTAAAATACATGTAAAATCTAAAATGGTTTTATTCCTTATTGATTTATTGACTAGACTATAATAAAATGCTTAAAGCATCTATATGTCATTTACTCAGAATTTGCCATGAATTCCCTGGTGCTTCTAGTTTTATCCGATTATTAACCTATGATGGGGCAGATAAAGCATTTCCTCATATTGAATTTGTGCATGCTGTGTGCTGTGGACTAAATTAATTATTAAAAGCTATGTGCAGGCTTACAAACAGGAAGGGCAGGCAGACCTTAGCACGCAAATGATAGAAAAAAATTCCCAGGAGACTAGATGAAGCCATTGGATATAGCTTGCATAATTTCCTCGTATACCTTGAAAATAGTGGTCTCCTAAAAAGTGTCTGAAAATATAATGCAACACCAGGAACAGGAAAATGGTCTTTTTTATTGAATCAGGAGTAGGATTAATCTCTGGAGAGGGGGAGGATCTTTTCTCTATCGCATACACTTACAACAGGCACTAGGTTTTGTTCCAGTTTTGTTTAGGGACTTGGTGCAGGAGGAGACTGAGTAACCTTTCTTCCATGGCCTTAGTTAAGATGCCCTTTCTGCACCTGCTGTTGGTCATAGTGGGCAAAACATGTAGCTTAAAGAGTCATAAGACTGGAATAGTTAGAATGATGTGCTGGAGCTGGCTCTTCCTGTTCTGTGAGACCCAGTTAAATTTTATGGAATTTTGCTTATTGAGAATATATCTGAGCCATGATTGCTGGCATGATGATCATTGTTTGACACCTAGAGTTGCAGCACCTCAGTTTCAGTAATACCTGGAGATGTTAGGGTTTTTTTTTAAATTTCAGAGACCTGGTTGTTAACACTAGTTATAATCCATACACAAAGAAAAGAAAGAGTGGTCAATATTTCTGGTGTAACAAATGTGTGCTAAATTGGCTTTTAGTATAGTAACTTAACTGGACAAATAAAAGCTTGCTTTATGTTGTTTTTATTCTTTGCTGGCACTTTAGTAGAGATACCTTGTTCATGAGCTTTCTGCTAAACCTTTCATCCCATTGGTGGGTGGGTTGTTTTACAAATATGGCCTTATCTATCATTCTCTCCATGTAGCATTTAGTGGAAATGCATTTATATTACTTAATTAGAAACTTTGCCTTTGCTGAACCTTCCCACTATGTGGCTATTACCTAAGGCTTAAAAACCATGATAATTACTACCTCTATAAAATGCCTCTCATTACAACACATAAAATGTGTTGAATTAGAGGGATTGCTATGAGAAGATTGTTTTCTCTATTCCTGCATGGATAAAAATTTATACATGTATGAAGTAACCATTGAATTTAGTGGAATTTGCACAATAGATGTGAAAAATATGTTTATATATATTAGTTTATTTTGTTATATAATATGAAGCCAGGGATTTATTTTTGGTATATGTGTACTAGAGATAGATAAGCAGGTCAGTCAAGTTGTGATAGTTTTACAATAATTTTACAATGCATTTCAAACATTTTATAAAAGATGGCAATATTAGGGCCAATGATGAATAGGATTCACTAGAGTGGGCTAGAATTCTTATTAGGAAAACTAAAACCTTAAAAAGTTATCTGTAACATGCCCTTGGAAAACTGCATGCAGTTGAGCAAAGGCTTAAAAACTACTCATTTTAAAAAATATTTATGACTTGTGGATAGTATGAAACAAATCATACTGAAATGTTCATAATGTGCAAATCCCTTTCTGCATATGAGTATAACCTACTCCACTTTTGCATTTAAGCTAAAATTTGAAGATCTGGTGGGTAGAGGATGTGAAACATCTTGATGGTTAGCTCAAACCAGATAATGACAGCTTTCACAAAAATGACTACATGATTGTTTATCGAGTCTGACTATGCTGATTGGTTACATCATATGGATACCATTAACTGAGTTTGCTTTTTTAAGCAACTACTACTCTTCAATTTGAAATTGACATGGCTAAATCCCAACTTTTTCTGAAAGCAGTGCTTTCAAAAGTATATACTTTTCCTTTTTTAAAAAAAAATATTTGGGTTGGGGGAGAGAGGAGAAACAGATCTAATGTTCTTCAAATTGTTAATTTTCTTTCTTCGTCTCTCTTCTGAACTTTGCTTACGACACAGATTTGTCTGCAAGGATTCTGTAGGAGCTGAGTTTGCTTTAACAGCAATCTTTCTGTTACTGAAGCATGAAGTATACTTCTCAAATGGAAACATTCCATTTGCTATGTCATGTTATTAGTGGATTTCAAAAGCAAACAGAAAGTGTAATTTAAATCCATCCCTCTCAACTGCACTTCATTATAAAGATTTCCTAGTTGTTTTAGAACTACATGAGCTGTTATTCCTTTTTTTAAAAAAAAAAATTTAAGTTACTAACTTGGAAATGCTGAATCATGAAACTACAATATGTTTCTAATGAAACCCTACATGTTTTTTCCAAAACAAATCCTACATTATTTCAAACCGCTTCTTCAGTTCCTTTTTTGCTGAGCTCTTATTTTAACATGTGTTGTATAACAATAATACTGATAGCATTATAGCTAATCCTTGGAAGAGTGAGAAGTAGTTTTGCATTTTATAATAAAAACCAAGTAAAAGTTATCTGAAAACTATAGCTTTTCAACTATTAGTCATAATCTTTGTGTGGGAAATAGGAATTGTTAATGTTTTGCATAAGCTTAGCACTACTCTTTCCTTTTCCCAGTTGTAAATATTCTTAACACCTATCTTGGTAATATAGTTGATGATAAATCCATTTGCTTCCTTATTCCTTCACTCCTTCCTTTTCTGTTACTACCAGCAATTTTGTTTCCTTTATGGAAATTTAACTAACTGAGATTTTCCAAATACCATTTGAAGCAAATTATTTTCAAACAAAACTAACTTAAAAGAAAAGAAAGCTCTGTTCTAATTTATCTAGAGTCAATCATTTGCTGTAGCCTTAGGGGCTAAATTATGCACCAACCATACCTTCTCTAAATTCAGAATCTCTACATTAGCAGAATGAGCAGTCTTTACCAATACGTATATAGCATTACAAGAGCTACGTATCAGTGGTGAAAAGAACATGGCATGCAGGTGTTTAAATTATTTACTCCCATAATTGGCCTTTATGTTAGATTGCCGAGCCAGGCCTCAGTTATTCTAGTGCATAATTGATAGTGCTCAGAAGTGGAAAAGTTATAAAAGCAGAAGTAATGTGACGTGAAAGTGCAGTGAGGCAACTCCAGTTGGTGAGCCTATTGAGGCCGAGAGAGGTTTGAGGCACAATAGAATTGCATGTGTGTTGCCACTAAGGAAAACACATCAGAATTAAGTTTTTATTCTGGCATGTTGTTTGCATTTTATTTATTGGGGGTGGGAGTGGGGACAGTAAAAGGTAGCACTTCTGTTGGTAGGTATAGCTATTTGTATCACTATTGTTATATATGGGCATGCAGATACAACTAATTTATTGTCAAAACAATTTAGAGCAAATTAATTTTTGTAGCCCCATCATTCTTACTAACATTTTAAACACTCATAACAAAAAGCATGCAATATTCTTGATGTCTTGGTTGAATGGTGATCAGTTGTCTTATATTGTAAGTTCACTTTATTTAAGACTTTATAAAAAAGCATTATAATTATCCTTTAAACTGTAAATTGTAAACTATTCATTACAATTGTTAATGAATAAGTTCTCGTGAACACAAAAGCTCTTACTTAAATATCTTTGGTATAAGCAAATGGAAATGTGTATTACATTAGAAAAACAGTTGTTGGATATACTTTTTAAATTTGTTTTAATTTGTGTAACTTGAAACTTGTGTGATTGAGATACATATTTAACAACTAATAATTAGACATTTATATCTAAAATAGGAAGGGATGTTTACACTGAAAATGATCCTCACCATAAACTCCATGCTTGTTTAAATTATCTTTTTTTAAAAACAAAAAGTAGTACTAGAACAGGAACTACAGGTAGAATGTTCCTTCCGTGATAATTTTTAAAGCAATAAAGTAGTTAATAGCTTTTATTTCTGCCAAAATTAGGACTTTGCCTTTCATTTGGAAAAACAGTACAGAGATCTCAAGTCAACTCATTTAATAATCATGCCTCATTAACATTTTTGTATTAATAATACCATGTAAAACAAACACCAACAGAGAACAATGAAAGATGAATAATTCAAATATTATTATAGTACTAAAAAGACAGAAACTATAATACATAATACAATACTTCATCCATTAAAGAAAGCTTCATAGCATTTAATGAAGCAATACAAATGCAGATTCTTTGATGATAGTGTGGAAAAATAATTTAATAAATATTTTAAAGAAGCAGTCCTTGTTTCATTGCAGTGACGTATGTTACATGCCATAATATTAACAGATTTTTCTAAAAATGTCTTTTAAGATTGGTGTAATATTCTTAGTGAATCTTCACGTTGGTGAAGCCACATGAATTTTAAACATGGATAACTGAAATGTGTCCTTTACAAGTGAATAATTTTAGAATACAAATTGGATAACTCAATTGGGGAAAGGGAAATGAGTGGCCAGCCTTGTATTTCAGAACTAAAATAGACAAAATAATAGAAAATGAATAAATTAAAATAATTTGGGACTTTAGAATTCAAACAGACAAGCACCTGCCATGTAACACCCAAGACTTAATAATTGCTGATACGAAGGGAAAAGAAGTCTGTATTGTGTATTTTGCAGTACCTGGAGACAATAAAATAGAAGAGAAAGAACTGGAAAAAAACGCAAAATACAAACACCTGCAAATAGAAGAAGAAATGTCTGTGGCAAAAGAAAGCAATGATAATACCTGTAGTGACAGCACCTTGGGTGAATCCCAAAACTTTTGGAACACCCCATGAACACAATTGACATTGAAAAATTATTGTCAGTCAATTGCAAAAGAAAATAATTTGAACACCATCTAATAACATCCGCTTACCACAGGTCGTTGGGAAGGACTCAATAGGTGGATAAAATGTCAAATCCTGTATAAACATCTGCATCCAATAACAACATATTGAATTTGCATGCCACTCATCATCTCCTCTCCCTTTTATTGAAGTTCTTTTTTAATGATCTTTTTGTAAGTATGTGATCATTAAGATGTGCAGTGAAAAATGGCAAGATAATCACTATTCTAAACAGAAATATAAAACTCATTGTGGTGATATATACATAGCGGTAACTAATCATGATGTGATTTTGTTCTCTCACAAAACTGGAAAAGTCCAATTGCTTATTGTAACTTTAAAACTACAAAATGGGGAATATAAACACATATGCTACATTAGCAGCTACATGATTGTACTAAAAATGCTTGCAGTACATTTTAAGAAATAATGTGTAGTCTTTCCCAAACAAAGACTGTTGTACATATGGAGTTCATGAAGCATTTTATAATAAACTTAAAAAAATTAAGATAAAAATCCTTATTCTAAAAAAAATAAAAAGTATCCAGAAGGGTATGAATGAATAAGCAACTCTACACATGCAAACTTCCAACTTAATTAAATACTCCTTTTCGTTCTTTGAAGAGACAGTCCTTGTTTGTTCTGTTGCGTGTTCTGTCTCCAAATTACATTTTATATTTTGTTTGTTTGCTGTTAGATTATTTTCTTTGGTTTGATTTATTATTGTTTATGTTGTACATCACCCAGAGTCACACTCTTTGAGCCGAGTGGCTTTATAAATCTTGAAATAATCTTGAAACCTCTGAGGGTGATGGGCAGTTAAGAAATAGAACAAACAAACAAATAAGACAACCTATTGTGGGATTTAGAATTTTTATGCGTGTTTCATGAAATTAAAATTACTGAATTGTTCCAATAATTTTAGTGTTATGATATGAAATGTTCATTGTGTGAATCTATTCTAAAGTGTTTCCAAAAGTCATACGTTATAGGTTATTCATAATTAGATTGAAATCATCCACAGTAGCTCTAATAAAGTAGAAGAGACGCTGTTATTATTATTATATACATATAGCTTTTTAAAAAATAGCAATAGCACTTAGACTTATATACCGCTTCATAGTGCTTTACAGCCCTCTCTAAGCGGTTTACAGAGTTAGCATATTGCCCCCAGCAATCTGGGTCCTCATTTTACCCACCTCAGAAGGATTGAAGGCTGAGTCAACCTTGAGCCGATGAGATTTGAACCGCTGAACTGCAGCTAGCAGTCAGCTGAAGTAGCCTGCAGTGCTGCACTCTAACCACTGCGCCACCTGCTTGCTACAACATATAGTAGCAAGCAGTTATTCTTGATGAGTGTTGTTTAGTACCTCTATTGCTGCTTGTTAATATCTATCTTAGTATATTAATACCCGTGTTTCCCCGAAAATAAGACCCTGTCTTATATTTTTTTGAACCCTGACATAAGTGCTTGGCCTTATTGCCATGCACTCAAAAGCCCGATTGGGCTTATTATCAGGGGATGTCTTATTTTGGGGGAAACAGGGTATATATTGGATTGTATTTAGGGAAGAAATGCAGTGTCCTCATTGAAGTAATGGTGCTAATAAGAAGATTGATCTTAAGTTTTGTGAAAAATTAATTTTATTACTATTTTTTTGCATTCAGAAAGAGGAATGACATTTACCGGTAGTCCAAATACGTTTGTGTAAGAAAGTCAGTTCATAACAAATGCATCTGTCATATTTAAAACCACTAAGAATTTTTGTAAGGTACTTATTGATATGAAATATGTTTTGGTATATCTGGATGTTATTCTTAGAAGTAACATGAAACCATATGGAATAGTTTGTGACTCTATTCACCTTTCTTCAATGACAGATCACATTTATTTGGATCATTTCAGATTGAGCTGCAAGAGAAATTTATTTTTTAGAAAACCAAGGGAATTGCTAACTTGTTCAGATGTTTGATTGGCCAGCTTAAAAAGCATAATGAAACTACTAATGTATTGCAAAGAGAAGACTTTGTGATTATGTTATCTCTTGGGCTTAACATTTCAACAGACTCAAGAATCATACTTTTTGGGATGTATTGGTGTGCAGTCACTGTGCAGCGGCATTAAACGGGATATTATTTTAATGATTACTGATTGAGAAATTAAATAATAGTAATATATATGGAATTAGAATGTTTTAATTTTGCAATTAACCCCTGGCTGATACCATTTTGTCAAATGCCGAAATTACAGTTACATTGCTTATAGAATCCTGCTATAAAAAAGTAACTTTTTTTAATGGACAGCAAAATGTTACTTTTTAAAAAATTTACAGAATGTCATTTATTCATGGAGCATGTATATTTCAATATAGTTAGAAGTAAATATATTGCTTTTGCATGCCACACCCTAAATTCACACAGAAACTTCCTTTTTGTTTGTTCTGATAGCGACATAGTGAAGTTTTCTTCTATCTTAAGCTATTGAAGTTTATGGATAAGAACAACTGAGGCACAAAGCACAGCCTTTTATATAATTTCTATAAATTCATTCATGTGACTACTTCAATAAAAGGAAAAGAGTGTTAACAGGCTAATTAAAAAGGAGGGGAATAGATATACATCAAATAACAGATTTTGTTTCAGATCAGGACAAAATAAAAGTTTTGATGCAACATTTTTCTACAGTAGCCACAAAAACAGGTCTAAGGAAGAAGCCCAACTGTAAATTCACCTCCATACCTCAGCTTTGAACAACAAAAGATCAGCAAGATATTTCTCCAGATACCGGTTTAAGGCTTCTTCTTACTTGCATAGTTTATACTTTTTGCTTTTCGCTTTGTTTGCAAAGTTCAAAAACAAATAAGCTAACATAATTTTTATATTTGGCAACTGGACACTCAGCATTTATAGCAGCCAGAGTTCCACTGTTTGGATGGGTGCCATATAAATTTCTTTCATAAATTTCATAGGCAGCACTCGTATGCAGTGCATATGCTTACATTTCACAAACATCCTGAGAAGGAAGCCACAGCATTTCAACTCATGGACTTGCCCATAGGAAGAATTTGAAAAGTGCCGTAAACTTACCAGTAGGCAAACATTAATCTTTCAATCTTTTTCTTATGTCCCAAATGGCTTTTGATTTCTCAACATGCCTAACCTCTCATCTAGTATTGAATCTGTTGAACCTCTCATAGTCTGATATTGGCTAATGCAGGTCCCAAGTGTCTGTGCTTTGGAGTATTTTCTTTTTTGAAAAAAGACTAAAAGACGCGAGATGGATGACTCTTTTGCGTTTAGAATGTTTTCATTCCCTTAAAAAAAGCTGACTACTTAGAACTACAAGTTCTCTGTGTAGGGTATGTATTAGATAAAGGTTTTCCAAGTTGCATTCTGTGGAACCCTAGAATTGGATGAAAGATTCAAAGTTCCCTTTAACACACCCAATTTTCGATTATAAGAACTTTTTCTCTGGATCGGAGGATTCAGATTTTTAATTTTTTTTTTTACTGTCTCTGTAGTTTCAAACAAATTTGAAAGCCCTTGGTAAAGCATATCTAAACACTCTTCTCAGTTATTATTCAGTTTATCTTACGTTTTTCTGAAACAAAGAAGCAATTAATACAGCTAAGAGGATATCAGAGCGAGTTATGATTTAACCAATTCGTTTTTTCGTGTATCAGCCAACTGTTCAAAAAGATTCTTATAAAAATAAAATAATATTATAAGCAATAATTTTTTTGTTCTGCTTGCCAGTTGATCCATGTACTTCATAATTTTTTTTGAAGATGGACATTTAGGGCGATTAATGAGCATTTATGATTGACATACTCAGATGGCCTAATAGGCTCCTGATAAATATCCTGTAGCTTTAATTTATCTTTAAAGATTTAGCAGAGTGCGTGTAGTGTCATAGATAATTTGTTTAACTTGAACTATTCTTGGCTATTTGAAATAGCTGATGGAAAGACAGTTTTAGTTACTGTCATGTAAAAATACGAGTAGCCAAAACTACAAGAAAAATAAAATATTTATTTTATATTATAAAATAAAATATATTTATTTTGGAATAGATAAAAAGCTCTTTAAACCAAATGCTTTTGTAGTACAAATAATACTTTCCTTCTCATTGAAAGCTGCATTTATAGTCAAATGTGAGAAATATAAGTGTATTGTCATAATCTACAACAGTTACTATAGTGGTAACAGAAGGTATTGTATTAAATGAAGATATATGTATCTTATGTTACAAACCAGTCCCATGCCATCAAGAACTATAAAAGTTAAAACTAAAACCTTAAATTAGACCCGGAAGCAAACGGTCAGCCAGTGCAGTTTAATCTATCAATTTTTATTTGATCATTGCCCAGCAGTGGGCAGTTGCTGTTCAGGAGCAGAAATATGACATGTGCTATTGTGAGAGCACACATAACTGCTTGTGCTACTTTATTCTGCACTAGTTGAAATTTCCAGTTACTCTTCAAGGGGAGTCCCATGTAGAGTGTATTACAATAGTCTAATATAGAGAAACTAGGTCATAAGTGACTATGTGAGTAGCCTCCTGACCTAGGAATAAGCATACTGGCATACCATACAAAGCTGTGCAAAGTCCTTATTAACCATGACTGCCATTTATGTTACATTATTATTTATTTTATTTGTATTCCACCTTTATTATTTTTACAAATAATTAAAGGTGGCGAATGTATCCAGCACACCTTTCTTCTCCTATTTTTCCCACAACAACAACCCTGTGAGGTGGGCTGGGTAGAATCACCTAGCTAGCTGTTATAGCTAAGGTAAGACTAAAACTCATAGTCTCCTGCTTTCTAGCCTGGTGCCTTAACCATCTCCATCTACCAGATCTTTATCAGGTATTGGCTTTCATATGCACCATGATCTTCCCAAGAATTTAGGATATTGTAATGTATCAATGTGGTACACGTGTGGATAGAAACAGTGTGGTCTTCTGTGATTGACAAATGGAAATTTTATCAATGTGCAGATTTACTAAGTGCCACCCACTATGGCATGTCATCCAGTGTGCCAATAATCACTGGGACTACCATGGCAGATTCATGTCATAATCTTCCAATTTTGATTTTCAGTTCTTGATATTTTGTGATTCCCAATTCTTTGTCTTCTTTTCTACTATCTTCTGGTATTGCCACATCAATTATCCACACTTTCATTTGGAAATCCCACAATATTTTTACTTGCTCATTTTCAACTACTTTTTCAACTCTGTGTTTTCAACAGTTTTCATTATTGGCACATGATAATCAGGGGTGGGTTCCACTTACCTTCCCCACCGGTTTGCATCGCGATGTTTTGCGCACACGCGCTCCCTCCGCTCGCGCGCACGTGCGCGTTCCCTCGGGCAATTTGGCTTCCGCACATGCTCAGTAGCTTCAATCAGCCCGAAACACAGCTGAGGAGCTGATCAGCTGTGCTTCGGGCGAAGGAATAAAGGTCAGTTTAAACGCAGGGGCGGGCGGGAGGGCCCTTTTTCAAGCGGCAGAACAGGAAAAACCTTCCAAACAGTAAAAAAATTCACTAAAAATTCCACCTTTTTCAAGCGGAAAAACCTTCCACACAGTAAAAAAATCCACTAAAAATTCCCAAAAAAAGATGGCGGCGCCCACGGACTGGCACCGACCGAACCAGATCCATGACATCACCAGTGGGTCGCTAATGGTTCGGGCGATCCAGTCCGAACTGGGAGGAACCCACCCCTGATGATAATTTTTACAGATGTTCCAGTAAATCATTTTGGAAACAGTATTATATTGTTGTCAATTAATCAGTTTGTGTCATCTTCTTTCACAAGCTAAGTAATCAATAGCCTGATTTAATAATTCTGCTTCTTTGTATAATTGGCACTTAGAATAATTTTATGATTTTTCAATTCATATTTTATGATTTTTCAATTCATTTTTCAACTTGATTGCACTAGTTCAAATAGCTTGCTCTAGAGCAGTCCATATCAAGCCTTCTGTTTTTAATATACAGTTGTAAGCCATTCTAAGTTTATCTTTATCATTTTCTCCTTGATTAAATTGTGCATAGATGACACAGTATGCAAAAGTCAATAGTATTTAATGCGGTTGTATTGTACACACTTATGAAAATACTTGTCCCTACAAGTGAAGCTTCATTTTTAGACAGTTGATTAAATTCTTTCAGTTTTAAGATGCCTCAGGAAGAATGGTAAAGTGCATTTTTTTTTGAAATATGCAAAAAAGATATTTCTTCATTCGAATGATTAAGGAAACTACAATACACAATTTTTATAGGCAACTGAAATGTCAAAGAATAAAATAATTGATTTAGTTTTAATTGATTATGTGTCATAAAGTTATGGTAGCTCTTAGTGGCCACATGGATAAAGGAACTGAAGATACAGGCAGTTCCTGGGATATAACAAGATCTGTTCCTAAGTATGTCTTCGGCTTGAATTTGTAGGTAAGTCAGAACTTAAAACTTAATGGACTATCTATTACTAAAAATGGTAGATGCCATTCCGCTTCTGTTTATGAATCACTAAAAATTTGCTGAAAATACTTTGTACATTAAAAATACACAGCTTTAGTGGTTCATGAAAATGTTATGGGTCTTCATTAGTTCTTCAAGAAGAACCAAGAAGAATGTCTGCCCTATTTTAATAGGCCGTAAGTTGAAGTTATTTGTAAGTACAGGTTGCTCGTCAGACATTCTTCACCCATGCACTGCCTGTATTTAATGCACATATTCTTAGTTTCCCCCACCCCTATTCTTTCAATATTCAGATTCTTATGCTCTGTACTATACAGTCTGAAATACAAGAGTCTTTGAGAGCTGAGCAGCATGCAAGCTTAATAAATTATTACCATTCCAATTCATTCTGCCTCCATAAATTAAAAAGATTAACTATATAGCCATAATACATGAATCTCCAATCTTTCTTTGAAGAATGTTCAAGAATATGAACAAAGAAAGCAGGTTTTGACAATCCAAATGATTTCTGTTAATATTACCTTGTTACATTGTACAAACATATTAATGTCTCAAAATTCTTCCCAGACTTTTTTTTTTACAAAACAATTTTGGCAAAGAATTCAGATGTAAGGAGTTGATGTACAGTCCTCTTGGTTTCTGAAGAATGGTCTCTTTAGGAACAATATGTAGAAAAAGATGTTGAACCCATTTAGAAGGCTTTGCCAAAACTGTATTTCTTTATATGTTTTGACATATAGCTTTATAGAGTTATCACTAGGGATATCTTTACCTGGTGAAATACCATGCAGAAAGAATGCTGAAGCTTTTCTCCTTTAATTTTTATTCACATCTAATTTATAGGCATTGAGACATTATTCTCTTTTAGGAAGGTTTAACTGGGGAAAAAGCAGTATAAAATGTTTTTCCTGATTTTGTATAGGCAGGAATGCTTTGTGTTTTAAATGTCAACCACACCTCATACAAATTCCAAAACTGAACTCAAATTCAAAACTTATAACTGAAAAAGTATTCTGAATTTTTAGATAAATTATACTTGTTCTTTGATAAATGCATTTTATTTTCATAATTTTATTTATTTTGTCTTAATTTGCTTATGAAGAATTTATCTTGCATTTTGGCAAATCAGTGCCAAAACTTATATGTTCCTGAAAACAAAAATTGTATTTATTTATAAAATAAATAAATAGAATATTTATTTATGAGAACTAGTGCCACTATATATCCTTTATAGTAACTTTCATTGTACACATTCTGATTGGCCTCCATTATGTTTCCTGCTAAGATAAACAATATCATCATACAAATCAATACTAAATTAAAAATTCGGCATGTTTTTTAGTTAATCATTTTTTTCTTCAATTACAATTAGAATTATATTATTGGACAAAAATGGAAATTCTATAATCAGAGCCCAAATTGTTTTTGAGTATCAAAATAAAGTAAAGTAACACATTGCTCATAATTTTTTAAGAGCAATGTGTTATTTTCTGTGGCAGATAAGATCTAGTTCCATTTAAACTACTACTGGGCTTTAGCTAGAAATAAAAAAAACAACTGTTGAAATCAACAAAAAGGTTTATTGTAAATAAGTAGCATGCAAGGTTATATGAAGTATTCATGGAATAATGGTAATTGTATTTATTTTCAGGGTACACTAATGTTTCTAATGTCTATTTTATATTATAAGGGAATTAGGGAAAGTAAATTGATTTATGTTTGCATTACATTAAATTTAAGTTTTATATTGAAAACAGTCTTAATTATAAAACTGAAATTACAAAAAATAATTATAAACTAAAATAAAAGCTTCAGAATAGTAATTTAAATACAATTGCATCTGTTTTATTTAGTTAAAGGCAATTAATAATTTCTTTGAATATAAAAAACACAAAATCTAGAATGGATACAGGTCAGGAAGAACAGCTGACAAACAATAAAAAAGAATATAAAGCTTGGCTTATAAATGTTCTATAAATGCTCTGTACCTTAATACAAGTGCTCACTGGCAAGTTTTTTTTAAAGAAATACGAAGCACAAATGGTATAACCTGATTAAAGAATAGAAACCATGAACAGGTGCTGAAATTACTGTGGTCTTTTTAGGATCAGAAGGTTAGATAAACTGCTCCCCAGAATTTAAACAGGGCAGTTATTTCATGTCAGTTTAATTATCTTTCTATTTTAGAAACTGTCAAGTGATCTGGAAACCTTGAGAAATTGGAGCTTTCACATCTCTGAGGGCAAAGTTCTGATTGGGGTTCATTTGGTAATCTTTCTCTTTGTGAAAGCCTTAATGTGACTGATGGACTGTTAGAACCATAAGAGATACTTAGTGCAAGAACAAATTTAATCGGTATGGTATCTTTTAGTAGAACATCTTAGCAGTTTGATTTTTTTTCCTCTTTGGGTCATATAGTCATTACGGTGGTCATTACTTTGATTTTATCATGGTAATTTAACTCCCAAAGTGCTGTGAATAATCCTTGAAAGAAATAGTATGTTTTTAAGTAGCTTGGAATTGGATTTGGGCAAAAATAGGATTTTAGTAGTATATGTGTACAAATAATGTTCATCAAGTGTTTCATTGTTTTTGTTGAATATTTGATTTTTTTTTCCTGGTTCCTAGAAATAAAATTCTTAATATTTATTATGTCTGCATCAAAATTAAAAAAAATAATAATTGGGAAAAGGACATATTTGTAAGTGAAGTGTAATGATATAAAAATAGAAACATTTGAGATTTTAATTTCTTTGAGTTACAGTCCACAGTTGGAATTATGTAAGTTATAAAAGGATGGTATAATTCAAACTTATATTTGTAAGTTAGGAAACCTGAAAAAAATGAATTTTCATTATTATTTTTTACTATTTGGAATTAAACAGTAATAATAAACAGACTGTGGCTTTATCCGTTTTATGCTTTTATGACTTTGAAATAGAGGCTTGTTAAACTTTTCAACAAGGTAAATACATCCTTTTAAAATTGGTTTCATCTGTGTCTTTCCATTGTTTTACTTTTCATTTAGAATATTACTAATTCTTTACTTTTTTAAGTGTTAATTTTATAGTTTGCTAAGCAGAATATATGTATATCTTCATATTATTTACTATTTCTTTAAACAGATTGAAGTGCGTTAATTCAATTGTAAGAATTTAAGTTGTCTTTCATATAGTATGGTATCTTACAGAACAAAAGGTGGTGAATTTTTAAAAACCCCTTTCCTTTGTTTATCTATTTGAGGCCAAACCCTGTTTGGGCTTAATATATATTAGAGAAAATAAATAATTGGAAGCTGTTGTCTTTTAAAATTAGTTAGGACTTGTGTTACTTGTTTAGCAAGTTTTAAATTATACTGGTAACCTTTTTTACTTGCTAATATGACATCTGTTTCTACAGATTATACTATGTAATTTTTTTATTATATTCTAAAGTGGAATTTCTGCATCAGATTTCTACCGTTTCTCAACTATAAGTTAATGTTTTGTAGATATCGTCTAATAAATAGAAATAGAAGAAAAATTGATGTAGCAAATGTGTGCATTCTATTTATACAGTATACATAATACAATAAATAACTGAACTCAAAACTTCATAGGGGATAATAAACTATTCAGGTTTGGGTAAATCACTATTCTTCAATATACTCAAGAATTTATTAATCCTTTAATCCTTTTGATGGTAATCTCTGATACTTTATATTATCAGCGTAAATCTTGCATGAACACATTTTTAAATTGAATCCAGAAATTTATATAT
>QLTV01002023.1:891016-916690 GCA_003457575.1 Thermophis baileyi
ATATATAGCACATATTATTCTGGTTTAAATTAAACTCAAAACGGAGTACTTAATATTTTTCAAGTAATGGTATATCCCAAATATACTAATGGTTTGACATGGTGTAGACTGTTTTTAAGAGTTGGGACATCATTAATTATCTTTAATCCACAAAACTCTAAGAAATACTTTATTTGTGCATTTAAATAAAGTTTCATTTTTTTCTTACCCTCTCAGAAAACATTACTACATGCTTCAGTATTTCTGTTTATCCTTCCAAATAGTCATATTTTTTTTAAGTTCAACAAGATATATTTGAATTAAGTCCTCCCTTTGGTCTTGCTTTGTGTGAAGATGGTTGAAGTCAGTAAACAGTTAATTTCCAGTGAATACAGGAGCACATCTTTGCTATTTCTTGCTAGGTTACGAATCTGTCATTGCCCCTCTTTCATGCTTGTGTGAGTATGGAAATGATTTGAGACAGGATATTGTACAAAGTGGGTGAATGCATTAGTAGCTGTACCTCGTGACCATACATTGCATCACCATGAAAGCCTCTGTAGAATTCCTCTAATATTCTTTGCACGCAATGGGATTGAGAAAAGGCAGATCAAAATTTGCACTTCTAGAAAATTTCTTATTCACTACATAGCTATTATTTCTAAAAACATCCTCCACATTCCAGCCTTTCAGATGCATTAAGGTTGCGTTTAAAAGTGTCAGAAATGCAAGAATTAAAGTACAATAGCCCGTGCAGTTAGACGTATAATTGTATTAATGATATTGAATAAATGTTTAAAACATCACAATTGCCTTGAAATGTTTTTAAAGAACAGGTTATTTTATTAAAAAGTTAGGGGCCTATGGAATCTCTCTTATCTCTTATAATTTTTCCCATTATAATAGAATCAGTAAAAGAAAACTTTTTACTTTGTTCTAGTAGCATAAAGAGTTCAAGAAATGAATCCAATTGACTAATGCTCATGGTTTGTCAACAATCATAATAAAGTGTGTTTTCTATTAATCTTTTTTGCAGCACTTATTTAAAATAATTATACTGAACTCTTGGTATTTTTATTTATTTAAAATTATTTTTGGAAATGATACTAATTTTTGCATACATTTTGCATGTGTTTTGATCAGATAGGTTGAAGAGATAATTATGATAAACTAATATATCAGGTATTGCTGTTTTTCCTGCTCCCCCTTTTTTTGATATTCATTAAAGGTTGGCGATAATCCTGAATTTATAGCACAGAGGACCCATGCTCTTGAAAACTTTTGCTGACAAACAAATTGCTTCAGTCCTTTTAAAAACATCATAATGGATAGCCTAGTAAGCTTGACACTTTGTAATAATGATTTGAATGCTTACTATCTAAGTGTAAATTAACAAATACTTTAAAATGTGGAGGTTCAGGTCTAGCTGCTGTTGACTCAGTATTAATAGGCATTCCTCAGCAATGCAATCCATTGACCTCTTATTGTATCCTGAGTCTTATTCCTTTTCTTTCAATGTAGGATTTTATTTTTAACATAGTTCGACAGCTGCCTGCATGTGGGCTTTGGCTTTCTTCTGTTTAGAAATTATTTACTTTATTTTGACTTGAACTTGCTGCCCTCACAGTTCCTGTTAATAACATAGAAAGACAGATCAAAGGAGAGAAAGCCCCTGGACAAAGGAAGTGGGACAGACCTGGTTGGTATGAACACGATTACTTTTAATTCGTTTTTATAAGCAGCAGTTTCAATAATGCCAAATTTAAATAAAGTATAAACTATTCAAAGTTTTCACTCAAGATTCTTATTCATATCTTCTTATTCATATCATACATAAAAATTGGAATTATATTAATTTTTTTTTTACTAAAATAGGCCTATTTATTTGAATTACTGGGAAGAAATGTAGTTTGTGTTACTATATTTTGACAGAACTTGTGGTCATAGATTAAGAAAGGGCCACAAGACAGAGTACATATTATCTGAAGTATGAATTTTAACCTGCTACTTTAATTAAAATAATGAGGAGAAATGTCTGTATTAATTTTTGCTAATACGTTTTTACAGTTTAAAAATTAAACATTTTGGTGAAAGTTTTCATTTTTCATTTCTGTTTGGGGAAAAAATTGATACTATATATTCACATTACTGGGGAAAAATAAATGGCAAACTATCGTATTTTTTAAAAATAAGGTAAATAATTTTTCTTCAGATTTAATTAATAGCTAGGTATCCTATTACTATTTATTTTCATGTTACTGTTGTAAAGTATGATATGTACAATAAAAAAAGAAAGAAATATTTATCAGGCATTTTGGATTCTATAGATTAATGACCATTGTATTGCTTTGCTTTATTGTTACACTATTACATCATAAAGAAGAATTTTTGTTAATGTTATTCATTATATTTCTTTCAGTGAAACTATTTTTTCTTTATTAATATATGCAGTTCAAATTTCGATTTCTGTTGAAAAGTATTTTAATAATTTCTAATTAATGGTAAATAAAAAAAGTGTATAAAGGTATATATTTTCAATAATCAAATGTTTGAATTAAAGTAAATTTGTGCGTATATATGACACCTTCTCTTATCACCTGGCACTGTAGTTTGTGTCTTAAAACAGTAAACCACTCTTACAATTTTTTAAAAATTCCAAAGACATTTTAGATACATATAATTTTGAAAAGTTTGTAATAGCACATTTATTAGTGTCTTTTTGTGATTTTGCTTCACATTAATGAAGTTATATTTTATGATCATATCTTCGTTGGAAGTAACAGATTAAAAATGTACCCAATCCTGAAATTTAAAAAATAATTTATATTAAAAAAACCCTTTGATAAAGGTCTGTCTCTGTAACTGTAAATAATTCTACCCAGTTTTGAAAAGTTGGTTATCAAAAATGATATAAATCTTAAATTCTAAAGCCCTTAAATTAAAAAAAATGTCATTTTTCCTGCTACTAATATTTAATGTGTGTATGGAGATAAAATGCAGTACAACTAAAAGTAGCCATCTTTCAGGTACAGAAAACTCTGGTGCTTTTTGTGTTGGTTTTGTCAAACTGTGAGAAAAATGTATGCATTATGAAGCGTGTCCAATTCATATATTTGTTCACCCAGCAGGGAAAGCCAAACCATCTGAATTGTTAAAGAAAAACCACTTTTGATTGCTTTGTTTCACATGGGTAAAGTCATTGAATTTTGAACTTGATTTACTCTTTTGTTTTCTTGCTACTATTGAATTCAGCCTGGGAATAAAATAAGTTCATCTTTTGCACCTCTTCTTTTATTGCTGTGGATTGCTGGACTCTTCTAAGCAGTCAATGACTATTTGCACTAATACAGTGATATTACTGTAGCAAGATTTTGCATTACTCTTCTGTAACATAGCATGTAATATTAGGACAAATTTTAATATGAGATCTCTCATGGCTTAAATTACATGGCTTATATCAGCTCCTAGTAAATGCTAGAGAAAATCTATAATGCTTCGTCCTTGAAAGTGATGTAACTTTGTTGAGATAATATAGGAATTAATGGGATAAATATTTTCCTAAAGACAGTCTTGGTAGTTTATTATGGAATTTTGACAGAAGATAAGGAGAAGCACAAGGCTTTAAAAACCCATTCTGGTTGTTTTCTTTGTTCAAGAACATGCAAATCTTTTGAAAGAGATGCTTTGCAACATGTACAGCTTATGCATGTTTAGAAACATGTCTTTTTCCATGCTCACATAGCCGCTTAGTAAACTGTTCTCAGCTGTCTCCATATACGTGTATACCCGTATATTTACGTCTCATGCCAAATACTCTCTAAAATATTGTATAGTCCTACTAAGCTCAATCTAGATAAAGTTATGATGACGACTTCATTATAGAGGATAAAGTTGATCTCTATGTATATCACACTTTCTTTCACAAGTATTTTGGAGTTCAGTAGAGTATATTTTAAATACAAAATCTTTAACCTGAAAGCTGTTTTTCTGTGGCCCTGCTTTTCTGATTTTCATCCTCTTGCTTCAGATTAATAAAGCAGTTTCTCATTTGTTCCTGTGACCTCCTCCCTATGGAATGATTGTTTATTTCCTTGCTATTAATTTGATTTAAAGCAAACAATAATTATATTACATTATAATAAAATAAAAATAAATAAAATAAAACAAGGTGAATGTTTTTATTCACCTTTTAAAGGATAAAATTAGCAGATTATTCCATTGATAGAAAAGGTAGTTTTGAAGAAAAATTATGGTAGCCAGAATCTGTTAAACAAAAAACTTGTTACAGTGTGCTTGAATATAACAACAGTGGTGTCTTATCTGTGTTTATTCAAAAGTATATGCCACTATTTTATTGCTTGTTAGTGTATTAAGGATTGCAGCTTAAGAGTTGTCTAGGATAGGATATTCTGATTATTATGTAGAGAAAATATAATGGTGGATTTTGTTGATTTTAAAGCAGACTATAGAAGGTTTGCCTGTGAGCTCAAAGCATTTACCATGATACAAATACACCTAGCAAGTCAGTTTCTATTTTCTTTCTATGCCTGATATGTATAGTACTGCTTTGTTCTCATTTTCTATACATATCTTCATTCCTCCGTACTCAAATTCTTCTTATATTTATTCAGTGATTTTGAAGGGATTTTTTCCAGACTTCATGAATTCTGATATTCTGTTTTTAAATGAGTATAGCACAATTATTGCGCTCTTGTGCATACAACATTTCAGCAGTTCAGATCATCTTTGTGCTGCTTTCCTCTTATTAATGGCATTATTTTGTTACATTCATTGATAAATCACAGACCACATGATCACACAATTTGGCAAAACCTTTCTGATTAGCATGACTTTATTACATATTTAATCTGTACTACAATATTTTTGCCTATAATTTTATTTAGTATTATTCAAATTGTGCCAAAAATATCAGCTATTATTTTTTGTTAATATGATTTTAACAGAACATCCTCTTTCCCCATATAATCTTTTGTCATTAAAAAACAAATACTTTGAAATAGTGTTCTATTGAAAATAGTTTTTGAAAATATGGAGAAATTGAAAAAGATGATGTTTAGAGCTGCTGTCTGTCACTGCTGCCATAGACTGGATGTGATAGAATAAGATATGCACGTGGACAAGGTGGTATATTTCTTGAAGCATGGAAAATTATCAGAAATGTCTTAATATCATTTGTATTAACAAGAGAAGTAATATAAGCTGAGAGTCTTCTTGCAACTATTTTTCTGATGTAAAAGCAATATATAAAATATAAATATCCCTGAACAAAATTTATATAAAATCGGATTTGTTATGTAACCTAAATAACCTAAATAGAATTATATAAAATTAGGAAGAATAGGAGGAGGAAGAAATATTACTCCTTGCTGCCTTTTGTTATTTATAAATAAATAATAAAAGAGGGATTTTAAAAATTTTAACTGCCCCCAAATCAGTAAAACTCCTTAATAGAATACAGCAGGAAAAAGTTGGTGCAGAATTCTAAAAGAGACAACAGTTTTCCTTATCTTTTTCCAGAGCTTTGTAAGATGATCAAGATCTTTAGTTTATCCAACTAGAGTAAAAAGATGCTATGGTGGATAAAACTCTTCCATAGACAACAGCAACCTCCATGAACTTAAGAAAAAGACGTTAATTCAAGATTGGACAATCTATTTTGATGACTAACAAAGCAGTTTCTTTCTTCACCTTTTTCCGACCCTGTGCATGAAATTGCTCATATAGACAGCTGAATGGTGAGTGATTAATAGTTAAACTCTCACAACTTGCTTTAACAACTTGACATAACTTTATTTCAATTATATGCCTTGTAAAATGAAGAGGACATCTCCCCTTCAGTCATCTCAGATAAAGATCTCTACACCAGATAAGGGATGAGCTTATGTATACAATCCCAAACATAGAGGAGGGGGCTGTGGCTACTTTCTTTACTCTACCAGGTAAGGTAGGCAATATTAAGATGTATATTATTGTCTCAGTGAATGGAAGTAAAAAAGGAGATTGAATGGTAAAGCCAATGTCCAGGCAGATGAGTCTGGAAAAGTACATATCTTAAAGAGAAAAGAGAACTTAAAACCATGAAAATTCAATCCATTACATTTCAGAAAGATTTGGATGCGTTGAAAATAATTGTTCCAGAAAATTAGAATTCCAATTTTAGAAGAAAAGGAACAATGTTGCGATACACTTACTATAAATCTGCAAACTGAACTACTTTTAATTGAAAGGTAACTCGCTATAAACAACTTTAAAATAATCTATCTTTGGATGAAAAGCATGTTACGTGGAAGAATTTATAGCGTAATCTTATTAGATGCAGAAAAGGCCTTTGATGGGGTTCAAATTGAATTGTGGGGCACCCCAAAAATCTGGGATTTTAACGTTTTTTGTATGGGATTATTATTTGGTATCTTGTTCTCTGTCCGGAGTAATTAACAAATTAATTACAAAACAATAGTTTAGGTTGTAACCTTTTGTACTGTAGTGTGTGTTAATTTGCATACATACTGTACATGCTTCCTTTGTTCTTTAAGGTAAGTCCTCTTACAAAAAGGCATATTATTTGCAATCAAATAAATATATTCTCCCAAAAACTGTAACATAGCTAATTATAAATAACTATACTTCTAATTCAGGTAAACATTTGGTTTAACTTCTGGATTTTAACTTAACACTTTATAGGCCTCCAGTTAGTTGGTAGTGTTTTACACAAAGATTCAAGCAGCATATTTCAGTGTTTACTTTTTGGACATTTTTGCATTGATGTTACATTATGTTAAGTTAACAACCCACTCCCATAAAATCTGGCGGTTTAAAATAACAACAATAAATGTTAAAAATAACCTAATAACTATGTTAAAGGGACTCCCAACAGTTTTTTTAAAAAAGTAATATTACTTATAGATTATGAGCAGGAAGTCTTTGGGTTTTATGGTTCATTCCTTGTCTATTCCCTTTGTTATAATGTTCTTTGACATATTATGACAGGCTTGTAGAGAAATTGAATCAAATGCAAATCAGAAGTAAGATTGGCAAATTCAAAATGAACAGTGTTCAAATGTCTGACTCTTTTCTTAGTGTGTTAATGTTTGGGGAAACTAGCCTTATGTTGTAGTGTAAGTGAACTGCAAATGTTACCATTTCTAAAGTTGTTAGAAAAAATATTAAAATGAATTGGGAAAGAGGTAGTACGAGAACATATTTTAAAAAATTGAAATAGTTTTTACTATTATTTAAAGGAATCTCGGTAGTTTGGTAGTTTAGAAATACATTGTGTTTTACCTAGGTTAAATTCATAGTTCTTCCCCCTAAAACAGCCCAAACAATTGTGTGCAAATGTTTAGTCAAAGTGTCTCCCTAAGTGAACAGAGACCACTTCTACATGACACCTTTCTGCAAATTTGAGTGCATATACGTACTAATCCTGTATGTGTAGATCCAAAGCAGGGGTGGGTTCCAACTTACCTCGCTGCCGGTTCGCTCCCTCCCGCGCCGCGTGCATGGGTGTGCCTCATGGGCGTGCACGTGCTTTGCGTGTGCGCGCACGCGCAGTGACAAAAAATCCAAAAAAAACCAAAGCCGAAAAAAAGATGGCGACCGCATGCACAGTGTCAGAAGTTGGCTTCTACGCGTGGTCAGAAGGAAAATAAATAAAAAAAAATTCAAAAAAAGATGGCGGCCCCCACGGACTGGCACCGACCGATCCGGTTCAGTGATGTCATCGTGATGTCACCAGCGGGCTGCTACCGGTTTGGGAGAACCGGTCCGAACCGGGAGGAACCCACCCCTGATCCAAAGTAAGAAAACAGTGACTATAATAGGTACATAAGTTTGGATACTATTTTGTGTTTTATCAGTATAAAAATAATATCTTCCAAATATTTATAGTCAGTCTCAAAAACATATATATGCTTACTTTGATAATTTTTAACGTTTTCTTGCAGAATTCTTCTAGCTCATAGTAGTTCTGTTTCCATGCAGTCTGACAGCTTTGTTGCAAATCTGTATCTTCTTTTCTGCAAGAGTTTTTTTACTTGTAAACAGCTCAGAGTCACTTCAATAGCAAGTTCAGCAGATTAATTAATATTAATATTAATTAAATTGATTAATAAATAAAAATAAAATTAATTCATAGTTGATTTGGAGGTATGTTTAGGATTGTTGTTGATATGCCTAGTTTACACACACACACACACACACAAATATATGTATAACACACACACACACACATATACATATATATATATATACACATACATACATACATACATACACATATACATATACATATATAACAATCGACAGTAACATATAGGTTGTTACATAAATAATAGTGTTCTGTGGACCTGTAATCCATTCTTCAAATTTCATCTAAACCCATTAATAGATCATTTGCATCATCAGGTCTAGATCAGTTTAGATAACTGATGTGGGCTGATAGGGTTTGGATTTTGAATCTTGAAGAAACTATACTTGTCACATCTTAAGATGAGTCCAAACTGTCAACAAATTCAGAGGAATCCTGTTCAGCATTTTGCTTGAAGTAGCTTTAGACGTTTGATTCAGAAATGTGAATTAAATCAGCAAGTAACTTTTAAATCAAGTATTTAAATTGAGCATTGTGATACCTTAATTATCAGGTTTTTGATTCAACAATTAAATGTTTTGCTCATTTACATTTTCAAATAGAAACAAATGGAAGATTTTAGGGCTTCTGAAACCATTTCCTTGTTCATATAATAAATTGGAACTGGTAGTATTGAAAACAATGTCGCCTTAATACTACTGATATTACCTGCTTATTCTGAAAGCAGTCATGAGATGACAATGGTTCATTAGTAGATTAATTAGGTTTATCAGATTTCAGTGAAATATATTTCAATTCACTCATTGTAATCAGTTGAATTTTAAAGTGCTTAACTTTGGCAAAATTGTGCAAATATTCAGAAAATCTTTATTCTAAATTATTTGTTGAAACATTTCCATCATTTTTACTGCTTTATTTCATATTTTCACTAATTAATCTTTGGATAAATCATAAAATAAGAGATGACATTTAGTACCTTCTTGGCTGTTGATAAGTAGAACATGTCAAATGTGTCTGTCCGTATGGCTGAAGGATGAAGAAGAACCACAACAGAGCCACGACAAAGTAAATTTTGTGTGTGTGTGTGTGGTCTTCTGGATGTATTTTATGTATTTTCACATGATGTGTAAACCAATTGTACTTAAATTTAATTGACACTCTGATTTCAGTTTGTGATATAAGTGTTGTTATGGTAATTTTAAAAATGTATTTTGTAGTAAAGATGATACTTAATAGTGATAAAGGATTTTGACATTTGACACTGTATTGTAAATTTGCTCACATTGGCTTATTCCCCATATTTTCCTTGCAGGCTTGTCAAGAATCCTACACTGTACTTCTCAAAACTGCATTTAGTTATGTTTATGTTTAAGAAGAAATCTGTCTTGGAAAAGATCAAGCTCTTGATTGTTGAAGTGAAATATGGGCCTTGAGCATAGATAGCACAAAAACAATAAAATAGGTAATACATTAGCACAGCTTGTGTAGTCTTGCCAAAGTATAAAAAGATCAATGCATTTTGCAGAATTAACAGGACCTAATTTCTTTTGAGCAACCTCAGTTTAATCCTAGGATTCATTCATTCATCGATGTGTCCCATTGTATTGTTTGTTTTAGAGTATTAGTTTGAACAACTAATGCTCTGAGCTACTTTCATGGAACATACACTCAGAAAATATTTTGGATTTGCTTGTGAAGCAAATGTACTTTCTTTGGGAGGAGAAATCTTCTGTCCTACTATATCAATTTTTGTGTACAATATTGTGTTTTAATTAAGAATTTAAGTCCTTGTATACTAGTAGAATTTTTGCATTTGATTGATCATATTTGGAAAAATCACTCCTGTGTAGAGAGGATTTTGTGCAATAGCTGTGGTACTTCTTATGCCTTTTAGTCTAGTCACATTCATCCTTGATCTCTTCTTTATATCACTATTAACTGTGACTGATTTTGCAGTGCTATTCACTTGTACGAACCATATTGATTACTAGACACACAGATGCTATTTTAAAGGAGATTGGAATTCCACTTTCATGACCATTACAGGTGGTTCTCAACTTATGACCATTTGTTCAGTGACTGTTCAAAATTATGATGATGCTGAAGGGACTTATGACCTGTGCTTGAAATTTTAGCTATTGCAGCACCCCCATGGTCACGTGATAAAAATTCGAGTGCATGGCAGCCTGTCCATGCTTAAGACTGCATGAGCACTTCAACTCCCTACATTTGCCTATTTCTCTCCTGATCTCACCTCTCCCAGTCCACCAGTGCAAGCAAAGTTGCCGCAGCCAGGGAAGCCTCACCACCCATCTGGCTCACCAGTGTAAGCAAAACTGTCCAAGCCCAGGAAAGCTCACTTCTCACTGGCTGTTGTTTTACATAGCAATGTATCTTTTCTTTTATGTACACTGAGGGCATATGCACCAAGACAAATTCCTTGTGTGTCCAATTACACTTGGCCAATAAAGAATTCTATTCTATTCTATCTCTGCCACCTCATACCTTCTCTAACTCAAACTGCAGCACCCCTTCACTGAGCTTCGTCCCTACCCCCAGCCATTCCTTGTTCTTTACCTGGGACTCTGCTTGTTAAAGACCCATGAGATCACTTAACTATTACAACTGGGAGTGCTAGGATTATGGTCATTGAGTGAAATGATCATGTGATATCTCACTTAATTTGGGATTCTTGTCCTCACTTTTATCATAGGTCGAGGACTACCTGTAAATACTTAAAATTCTTATTTACAAAGGAGAATGGATTTAATTAGTGATAATGCTGAATGTTATCATATAATCTACAACTTGAAAAAGGAAATTCACATATTAGGGAACAGTAGGCAAAAAAGCAGTAAGCTAACAGTTGAAATATAACATAATAGATGTACAAATAAAATGAAGTAAAAATGGGAAAAATAGGAGTTAAATCAAATTTGACAGAATTACTCAAATTTAGTGGGCCTTAGATTATTATCTGTTTAGTTTTCAAAACTTTCGAAAATAACACAACTCTAGAATATATTTCTAAAATTAGATTTGTAGATGGACAGATTGTGGGCTAGTTATTAAATAATTTATATTTATTAGAATTTCTTCTTAGCTCAGTTACTTATGCTTTGCACATAACTTTAGAACTTGCATTGAATTATTTATTTTGTGTTCATATGCCAATTTATCTGGGACAGAGCCCACTGAACTTACTGGTATTTATTTCTGAATAAAATGAACAGATTGCATTGCTAATTTAGTAAAGATAAAGAAAAATGTGGGGGTTTTTTTTGTAAAATAGAAAAATGCTGAAACATGATTTATTCAGCAGTAAACTTTATAAAGCAGAATGCTGTTGAGAGTATTTTTTCTTATTTAATTTGGTAAATAAAATTAAAAAATACTAAACATAGTTATATGAAATTGGGTTATTTTTCTTTCTAGCTAATGGTCAGTATTAGAATATATATGGATCTTCTCACCTCTTTTTCTTTGCTGCCAAATTCTACCTCATCTTGCCTATTTAAGTCTCCTTTTTCTGCTTTGTGATTGCTAGACTAGCGAGATAATTCTCGAAGGTACAGACTTTTACTTTATTTTCTTACATACCCAAGGTTCTAAAATCTGATGTTGGTTCCTCAGAAATGTAAGTTTCTTGTATTTTAACTGCTCCCATCTTCTCGTCCTAGTTAGCATTTGTATAGTGATTTTGATCTAAGTGCAGTCTTTTCATTAAACATCCTTCAATGAAAGTCTCACCTTCCAAGCATTGCAGTAATCTAAACAAAAGATACTATGACATGACAGTTCAGAAGTAATCAGAATTGGTGTACCATATGTAACTGCTAGGAGACATCTATGCTCCAGAGGCATGTGAATATCCAATTATCTTTATTCTTTAAAGAGGGTGCAACTTCTGTCTACAACAAACTGAATACTGTCATTCACCATGGATCGCTCATCAATATCAACTAATCCTTATCAGCAGTGAGATTAAATTAATTAACCCTTATCTAACCCATAATTTGTCCAGACACCAATTTAACAGTTCACTGCTTCCTAACCTCAATCAGCTGTAAAGAAAAAGTATATGGAGGTGTTACATTGGTGACACTTTCAAATCTCTGCACGACCTTTTTCAGTACCTTAATGGAAATTAAAGGCATGAAGGTCAGATAGTCTTTATATGGATCTAAAAGTTCTATTCCATGTAGCAATAGAAACAGAGTAAAAAATGTAATTAAAGAAAATAAAATTCTATCTTGCCTGTCCTTTCTCTAACATCAGGATGATGAAGATGGCTTCAGCACTGAAACCAGACTTAAAATTGAATGAAAATATATCTCAGTGAAATTTTTGAACATCATCCTGTTAAACATCTTGGCAAGAGTATGAACTAAAAGTTGTTACAAACTCATAGATTTTGCAAGTATAGCTTCACGATTCTTCGGGGTCAGCTGAGACAGTTATCTTTTCTACTGAGAATCTGGCCACTTTTGGATTAGCTTGCCAATATCTTGATCATATTGTCACAAGTATAAGTGTATTCAGCCAATATTTGCACATGAAAGTATGAATCTTATTTCATACAGACTTTCTGTCTGTGGTGCTTGGAAGACTTAGACTTAGTGGTAAAAGGAAACCAGGCCTCCAAAGAACATGGTGGCTGGACACCATCAAAGCTGACACCAACCAGAGTGTAGAACAACTCAAAGAAGTAGTGCAAGTTCAGAAGATGTGGAGAGACCTGCCTCATCATCATCATCATCGTGTCTTATTTGTACATTTCAGTTGCACTCCCCAAGGACTAATAGACCTATTCTATTGATGTAGAGCAATGGTTCCCAACCTTTCCGGATCTGTGGACCATCAGTGGTGGGGTGATGGTGGAGAAGGCATAGTTTCATGCACACACCTGCTGCTTTGGCAAATGGAGCTTTGTGCGCTCGCCTGCCACATGTGTGGCCCAGTTCCCAATGGGTTGCTGTTTGGTAGCTGGCTGTGGCTCATGGGTAGGGGATCCCTATTATAGAGTGTAATAGAATGTTGGACATCTGAAATACCGTATTTTTCCGTGTATAAGACGACCCCATGTATAAGAGGTCTACATGTTTCATGTAGTTTCTTGTAGTAAGCACACTATAAGCCATCACTGTTCAGAAGCCATCTTGTTAGAGTGAGTAATACAACAAGAACAGGAAATGCATCACAGGAACAATAGAGATGAAACCTACAGTGGCAATGTGATACAGGAAACAACTACAATCGAGAGGAATGATAGAGCTGCATATAAGATAGAGACTCATCCGGCATGTGCGGCCTTGTCCTCGGCCTCCTGTGTATAAGATGCACCTCAATTTTCAAGTAAATGTTTTTAAGAAAAAGTAGCATCTTATACACGGAAAAATACGGTAATCTCTCTTCCCTCTTATGACAAAGAATCAGTGCCATGCAATCTTGAGTTTCTTACTAGTCCCATCCTCTCTTTCAAGACTAAGCTGTTGATTTAGCTACACTTCTTTAAGATGGTTATCTTCATACTCTGCAAGTTTGAATATATGTGCAGTTGTCGCCTATTTTTAAACAAAAAATATGTTGCTTCAAAGTATAAAACTCCTCAGGTCCTGTCTGTTTGAAAGTTTGAAGAATGAATAGAACTAATCTGAAGATAGAGGAAGTAGAAATTGCAAAATAATTTGAGAAAGTTATTCACATAGAATTCAGACAGCAAAAGTCATATTGTTGCTACTTATGCAGGTTACAGAAGTGAGTATAAAACACTAATGAATTTGTAGCTCCTTTCTCCTTTTTTTCAGTTCCAAAATTTCTAAGACAAGGACTTACTGTTACATAATAAACTATATAAAAAACATAATAGTTAAACCCTAATAAAATCTCATCACTTTAATAGTAAAGTTGTTCACTTTAATGATCAAGCAAACATTTATGGATTAATTTAATTGAACTTTTATAAATAGTCCAAAAATGGCTTTCATGCTAACAATATGAAATCCTGCTGAATATCGAACAAAAATACCTCTGATACTTTTAAAAGAATTAATGAAATATCTGTATGTGTACTCTTTCCCACTAATGCTTTCATTTACGTTTTGGTAAGTACATATAAATTCTCCTAGGAATTTATAATTAATGAAATGTCAGGCCAAATAAACTCAACAGTCATATGCTCCTTATGATGCTAAATGCTACTTTAAGTATTTGATTAGTTAAGCTTTTGATTGTGCTATTGGGACATTCATGACCATTTAATTGTATTGGCAGGTCTTAAGTAATAATAAGTAAAAAGTAAGGTTTTCCTGAAAGTTTTCTATATTGGTTGCAAGATGTTTTAGTTCAATAATAAAACTGAAAAATGTTAGTACAAAGTAAATAGAAGATTGATAGAACAGGCAAATGTACTATTATTCATAATAATTAAGTGTAGGATGATGGGAGTATAAATTGATGAAGATATTTCTATAGATTCTCTTTGTCAAATCTTTTCAGGCTTAACTCTTAAACTTTTTCATATTTATTTTCATGCTAGTAATATGTCTGTTCATAGAGTACATTACCTTTCTAGACAATTCAGACCACATAGATATGACTTTTCCCTGTCTGAATTCTATAATATGACTTATTCTTAAATCCTGACTTGTCAGCAATGCTTGTGAAGTAAAATAGTAAAGTAGCATTTTTTATTTTTGTTTTTCTGTTTGGGACTTAAAGGTATACAGAAAATACCTCCCCTTCAGTTGTTCGGATATGGGAGGGGGGAGCGCGAAAGCTCCCTTGACCACCGCCAATTGCCCAATTTAACGGAGCCGAAGCCCCTGTCAGAAGTGCCAACGACAGATACAAAACAAGGGGGGGGAGTGCTAGACTCCCGTGGCAGAGCTAAGGGCCAAGCCCTGTCCAGCTCAATGCCACAGATGGCACAGGCAGTCGCTGAAGCGGCTAGAGCCGAAGCCCAATGCCGCAATCCTCCCAGCTCTCAATGATGGTAACAATCACTCATGAAATGGAGAAAGTAGACAATCACAGAAGATAATAGACTCTAGATCCAGAATGGAGATGACCAAGCCACGTCCGTCCAGTCTGAGGACTGAGTCGTAACTGGGGATTCCAGGCAAAGGCGGAGCCCTCAATAAAATTGACAGACTCAGTCCTTAGCTGATTGGACGAGGTCAACCCATTCTGAATGATAACTCCACCCACTATGGAGAACAACACAGTGACCTTATAGTCCATCTTAAATAATAATAGATAATATTTTTTTCTCTGGAGGCCTTGCGTATATTCCGGTTTTCACATAAACTCTTAATCTAGTACAGGTAGTTCTCACTTTATGACCACAATTGAGCCCAAAATTTTCACTGCCAAACATGACAGTTGTTAAGTGAGTTTTGCCTCATTTTATGACCATGTCACAGTTGTTAAGGGAATCTCTGCAGTTGTTAAGTGAATCTGGCTTTGCCATTTACTTTGTTTGTCAGAAGGTTGCAAAAGGTGATCACATGACCTGGGACACTGCAGTTATCATAAATACATGCCAGTTGCCAAGCATCCAAATTTTGGTCATGTGACCACCTTTTGCAATGGTCATTAGTGTGAAAAACGATCATAAATCACTGTTTTCAGTGCCATTGTAAGTTTGAACTGTCACTGAACAAATGGTTATAAGTCGAGACTTCTTATATCACAATCGTTTAACAGCAGTAGACTACATAAATTATGATGTAGATTGTAGTTAGATGTTTTGCAAATTAGATGCCTATTTTGACCTTATATGTATTCAGATAATACTGATAACAGTATTTAATAATGTCAGTTATTCCAGAGTTTAGTTATCAGCTCATTACCTTAACTTCATATATGAAATTATACACCAATCCTTCTTTTTACCTTCTGTTAGCCTGCTGTTTTCTTCTTGGAAAAGGTCTCCAAAGATACTAGTCTAATACTAAACACAGCAGCATTCAAAAATCAGTAAAAAAAAGTTTCTCAGGCTATTTTATATCAGATCTCATTTGTGAGTATTAGAGTAAAAAAATTCAAGTAGAAGTTCTAATTAGGATAAGTTAAATTTTAATTTTATCATTTATGTGTTTTAGATTCAGTATGGACACTTAATTGGGATTGCATTTCTTCACAATCATATTATACCTCTAAAAAAAATGAAGTCACTGTGGTACAAATAAATAAGAACACTTATAAATTAATGGAATGATTCACTGTGTATTGGATCTGAATAAAAATACCACATTGCTAATCACTGCATTTTTTGTCTTTAGTGTGTATGAATATTTGCAGACAGAAGATAACATTTCATGTATCTGATAAGCCATTTTTTTTGTTGTAAAGATGAAGCATTTTAGAACAGGGGTCACCAACCTTGGCAACTTTAAGACTTGTGGACTTCAACTCCCAGAATTAAGAATTCTGGGAGTTGAAGTCCACAAGTCTTAAAGTTGCCAAGGTTGGAGACCCCTGTTTTAGAAGCTGAATAATGAATAAACAAAATGCTGAAAGACATCTAAAAATCAGTGTAATTGTCAATCTGGAAGTCTTTTTGGAATGTGTATGTTGAGGAGATTCCTTGTACGCTAACTTGTTTAGTTACGCTTACTTTTAATTGTAGGTCATTGTACATTTCATTAGAAAAGCATTTAAAATTTTGGTTTGAATAATCTAGCAGTGAGGAGGAGGGAAGCATAGGCAATTTGCACAAAATATGAATCAGCAAGTGTATTAGTGACTAATTTTCTGATACTATAGAAATAGTTTTAGCAATGTTTAAACAAAGAAGAGATTGTTAATTGAACACAAATCTATCTTCCCTTTTTTTCTATCACATGAGCTGTGATAGCTCCTCACAGGGTAAGAAGTGTTAGTACATAGGTGGAATATTTGGAGTGTTAGTACATATTTGGAATATTTTTCAAATAGGCTTGCTGATCCTCAGACTTCTAGCTTTACAGAATTGCTATTTCCTCTGATTTTTCATTTTATATGAATGTCAATTTGATGGAATTTTTATTTTGCTGTTAAGTGGATCTAGTTTTTTCCTCCCTTTTAACTGTTTTCTTCTGTACAAGGTTGAAGTAGTGTAATGGAATTATGCCACTTAATATTCAAAGTCAACAGATCCCCCCCCCCATTTGAGGTTCCATCCATTGAAACCAGTGGAGGTGAGAAAGAATAACCAGCTAAAGCGTATACAATATCACTATGTGGATCAGGTTGAATCATCCAAAGTGGTGTCATCCCTGTCTGGGAGCCACACATTCCATAACTCTCCAGGTGTGGACTGTTTTTTGTTCTCTAAACCAAGGGTCTCCAAATTTTGCAACTTTAAGACTTGTGTCTATGGAGATTCTCAATCATTCTCAGCCAGCATGGAATTCTGGGAGTTAAAGTCCACAAGTCTTAAAGTTGCCAAGTTTGGAGATCCCTGCGCTAAACTCTCTTGAAATAAAGGGAATAACTCTGCTACTCATTATTTCATGTTGAATTAATATCATATTTTAAACCAACCTGGTAATTTATTTAAAGTATAACAATATACATGGAAATAAGAAATAATCTGTAATAAATAGGTTTTCTCTAGTTTAAAAGAAGATGTTGCTTTTCCTTCTATCGTGAAATTTTACATAGTGAACAGTATGTAAGATTGCTTTATCTGACATTATATTGAAGGCATTGCTTATGTTATTTAATGTTTATTAATTGGAATGGTAGATTCCAATTAATAATTCCAAATAAACTAAACGTATGTGAATGTCTAACACTTTATGATACATTCTTTCATTTTGTATGTTTAAGGAACAGTGAAAATCTTTCCTTCCTGAACCCCAATTTTGCTATTGAAATCATATTTTGTTCCCTTAATAATGGTTCAAACAAGTCAGAAGGTAGAAGTATTTTAATATGAGGTGGTGGTTGTGATTATACAGTGTAGCTATTAATTTTTATAATGAGCTATCAGCATTTGGTAGAAGGTTTGTCTTAATTTTGTGAATTGCTATCACTGCAATTTCTTTTAAAAGAATAGTGCAGGGAAAATGAAAATCTTTAAATGAAATTGCGGCAAAGTGTTATTTCAGTAGAAAGAAGGATTACACACACACACCCTTGCCACCATTTGATTTAATATCAGGGTTTCCTGCACAAAAGTCTTTATTCAAGTACACTATATACAGCTTACAGTATACTTTTGCATTAAAAGTTCTCTAGATTATTTTTGAATTCGTTCTTATAAAATACTATTTTCCATTTTGTCTTGTGTGAGGAATTTTACTTTTGAAAGTCTTGGGAATAAATTACATTTTTATTTTGTACTTCAAAAATATATATCATTGTTTTTTAATTTTACTACAAATTACACATTTTCTTCTTTATGGTCATTCCAAAATTCCTTTTTACTCAGGTAAAACTAGCAAATACTAATACATTAGAGCTTTTGACAAAAACCTCCACTAAGCTTGTGATCATAGGCGTATGATGTACACCTGTAAAGACTTTGTGTTTGTTCAATGAAGATAGTGTCCTTGGTCTAGTAATGTTATTAAGACTCTTCTTAAGATCTTTACACAGCTGAGTTATTCAGTAATCATGATAGATATGTCCTGGGGTGTGTATGTTCAATTTCCTATCATTTACAGTATACCACCAAGCCATGCTGAGATATGACACCATCTTGTGCAAGTAGCAGAACTACTATAAGGGCTGAATTCAGTAATGACTGAAGTATTAATTGGAACTTTTACTTATATTGATCAGCAGGAGACTTACAGGTAAGAAAAATAAGACTATTCAGTAAAGCTATATTACAATTTGGAGTCAAAGTTGCAAGCTAGTTTCTTTAATTAGGTTTTAGACAAATAGGGCCATGGAAAATAAGAAGAGAGATCTTAAAGTTTCAGGACTAGGCAAATTTTAGCAGGGAAAAAATAAACTATCCCCAAACAGTGTAATGGGACTGAATATGTGCAGTGAACACAAATTGCCGATGAAAGGATCCATATAGGGATGAAATTGAGTAAAGCAGCATTGCTGATTAGCTAAATCATTGAACAGGCAGCTAACACTTGTACAAAGCAATAGATTTTTGAAGATCATAATTTTCAAATTACAAATCTCTGAATTACTGGCAGATGTTTGGCAGAACAATAGGTTAATTTTTGAATAAATCTGAATGTTTTCATTCTTAAAAGCAAAAGTGATTATTCGACGAAAGAAATGCACTAGTAATTAAAGAGAATTGTTCTGATGTGATGCAATATAAGATTTATTTCTGTAAGCATTTTTCTAAACTTATTACATAATTGCAAAGTTGTTATCATTTTAGAATATTTTTGTGTGGGGATTTTGAGTATGCTTATCTTTCCATTTATAAACCTAGGACTTAAAAATTACCATTGTTCATAACTACAGAGTTTACTAAAAATAAGATTAATTTTACAATTGTTCTGTTCTTAGTGTAACGTAAATATAATAAAACATTTGCGTTTCATTCTAATAAGATTCAAAATATTTCTTAGTACTTTGAGATGGTCTCATAATGAACATGCCAAATGTATATTTTATGGATAAATTTACTTTCAGATTACAATAGATTTATACAGTCACAAAGTCTATGACTGTGTCACAAAGGGCCAAATCAATAGGGAATGTATTTTGCAAAACCATATTTGAAAATTTGTTATCATATAGATACTTTAAGTCTTCAGTAGAAGGAGAAATTGCATTTTTATAAAAGTCTGGAAATCTCTAAATGGGCGTTTTCATGAAAATAGGAAAATAGGAAATGGCAATTTATGGATTTACTGATTAAAAAGGTTGAATATGAATGAGGAGAACTATGTAATGTAATCTTAAAGAGGAAGGAAGGATAATTAGTTTGTGTGTAACTGCTGTAAAGAAGTTTGGAAGTAATTCCTTTATATCTTTTCCCATCTGTACTTCTGCACTTTTTCTATTTTCCAGTTCTTAATTTTCCTTTATAGATTTGTAAATGGAAAGATAATTGTGTTCACTTTTTACCTATGCTAAAATCTATAATAAAATATATATTTAAAAACTAGAAGAGAGAAATTGCTGTTTATCTATGTAGGAATGCTAATATAATGCATTTATAATGCTATTAGAATAAAATCCTTTATAAGTCTTGTACTGAATTATAAAACCTTGTTTGCCTCTTCCCATAATTACAGAAGAAGCCAGACTATGATTATCAAATGAGTTTAAGTTTATTCCAATTCTCGAATTAAAGTTGAGAGAGCCACACTCTCCTCTCCTCAGTCCTCAACTTGGCTGAAGTCTGGAATTTCGTCAGTGAAACTTCAAAGCTAGAAGAAATCTTATCTCCAACTCAGAAATGGAGGTGACAAATGTTCACAGTTTTGCTCTAGGCCTAGCAAGGTACCCTTAGATCAGAACAGAAGAGCAAAACTATTCACATCTCTGAAGTGTTGTAATATAGGGTTCCTTTATATTTGTCTTTTTAACTATGGAAAGACAAGCAGTAGATGTTTCTCTGATCTTTTGTTATATTTGAAGTAGCATAAGTTCATGAACAAGATTTTTCTCCCCTTGGGGAGAGATTATGACAATAAAGATGATGTGGTTCTGCTTTGATGCCAGTCAAAATAAATCGTTCCCTGTAGATAACTTTTAATGGTGCCATTGTAATGGAAAGTGTTTTAAATGTTTGTGTTGTGTAATTAACAGTTATGGTTTCTATGTGTCTAAGATAAAAACAAAATAGGGAAGTTTCTGCTTCGGTTAACTGTTATTGTATTCCCTTAACAAAGCACTGAAATACTCAATTTCCCATTTTTGCTTTCTTTGTTAATAAGAAATTGTGTCATGCTTTGTCAGTGGACAGTTTTCAGTATTATTTCAAAAGAAGGCACAGTACCCTGTGCTGTAACTCTGTACCATTTTAAGCAGGAAAGTACTTCAATCTTTTTCAGTGATGCTTATAAATCAAAGTGGGAAAAAGATACACGCTGAATTTAAAATTAACGTATTTTTAATATGCAAGTAGGATTAACTTTTCCTGCCTTAAGCCTGTCAAGATCAAACTCAAGCAGGCGTTCACATCCACGATTGAAACTCACCAACCTTTTTTTCTTAAGTTAACATTTGTCCAAATTCTCCCCATTGGTTTTGTCAATAGATCTTTTAAAGGCAAGCATTAAAGTGGAGTTTGCATTAGTCTTTTTTTCCCAGTAGCTTCAGGCCCAAGGGCTTCTTTTAATAGGCATTAGTTAAAGGACCCGAATTGAGTAGACGGTTGTGAAGGAGACTTGAAGTTTGGAATTGTCTTTTATAGTTTTTCCAGGGGGGAAAATCTTCTTATGTGAATAAAGGCTTTAGACTAATCTCTCTCCATCTGGAAAATGGAGAAGCCAGAGGTTGTTGGCACCAGGTCACATCCCTTATGTAAACTGTCAAATTCTTTTCATATTAATGGTGTATTAGCTTAAACCCATGGAAGGTGGCTTTCATTTATCAGCCTTATTTTGTCGGCAAAAATGAATTCTACTGACTGATAATACATTGGAGCCTGTTTTAAATAGTCCCTCTTGTTTTCTTAAAAAATTGTTGACTTGAAGTAGCATTATATTGGATTTTTTTCAAGTCACTCTTGTAGCTAATTAACCTGAGGTTTTAGGTTTCCATGCAAGAAACGGTCTATGAGATATGTAATATTTGCACTGCAAAGTACAGTAGTAGAGGGTTGCCAACATTAAATAAGAATGATTCCAATGCTAAAACAGAGCATCACAGAATATTAATAATCTCTATTGAATTAATGTGATATTTTTATCTTGGCTGCTTAAGTCTCTTCGTTTGTAGACAAGCTAATGATGATGAGATAGAAAATTAACTTATTGACAATGAAAATCTATTGAAATGAGATTAAAAGAGGATATTGCTGGTTCATATTTTAGTGCTTGTAAATTGTGCTGACTTTCTGATAGATAATTAAGGCCAGGTAGTTCAATACTATAGCATAAACATTTCAGAATTAATATTGTGATAAAAGTCAAAGAAATAAATTAATATCTTTACATTCCTGTTTCTCTCTCTCTCTTTCCCTTTATCCATCTAGAAAGCTTTGTAAGCATAGGGCAAAGCAGTTTAGGATTCTATGCTTTCTTAAAAGGTATAATTTTCATTAGCTGTTTAAATACAGTGATATTTAGGGTGAGTAACTCTGAGTATTTCAGTTTATATTGAAAATTTTACATCACTAGGAACCATTCTTCAGCTTCTAGCAAAATTTCAACTTTTTTGTAATTTTCTTCATGAAATTCTTCAAGAAGAATTTAAGAATGTTAATACATTATCTCCCAATAGTGCCTGAGAGCATCTTTTAGCATCATCTGTCTATTGTTGAAATGCTGTATAGTCTGCATGATTACATGACATTATAAAATATTGTGGGTAATTAATAAAAAGGCAAAACAGTTCTCATTTATGTCTACTTATTCTACAGTCTTGTTCCTCTCACTTTCAATACATGGCTGTGTAGGTTGGAAACAGACAATATTTTAAGGAAGCTTAGATAGCTTAAGCCAAATGGCTTGTTTGCATCAGTGTGACTAACATGCAGAGAGTTTCCTCAGGAAACAATGGGATGGTTTATCGGACAACAAGAAAAATGATGAATTCTTCTGACAGATAATCAGAGCTATTGCCATCAGGTTAAATGTTGCATATTTTTTATACTGGAGCTTTTGTCATCCTAGTGACATAGCTGACTGGAACATATTAGCAGCAGTTTTCCTTAAGTAACCGTTTCCAATTGATGATGGTGGGAATGTGCTTTCAGATAATCTTGCTGCTTGTGTTACACAGGATTTTCTGTCAGACCCCTGAAATGCTACAGCAGTGGTGTTGAAAGGAGACTGTCTTAGTGGGGTAGGAGGTTGCTATGTAAGATCAGTGTAATTTTATGAAACAACAGTTGTTCTTCTTCCCAGCTTCCGTGGAAACTGACAACTGATCTCTGTAAGGATCTCAAGGAAAGCTGTGCTTTTCTCTACTGAGATCTACAAAAATCGTTCTTTAAACTTTTTAAATTTGTAATCCCAAACAATAAGTTTAGTTTCAAAATTTAATTTACCATGAAAGTGGTAATACCTACTTTTACTAATTTTATGAAGTGCTTATTATGTACATTTTGAAGGGTAGGGTTTTTCCCCCCGCTTTAGGATGCTCAAAAACAGTGATTAATAATCAGTTTCTTTCATGGAAATTATATTTCAAGTTTATTTGCAATTTTTTATATGTTAAATTTGAGTTTCAAGGAATATAGAATCCCATGGGAGAAGTGATTGTTCTTTTGAGCATCTGCTATCATCTTTTGTTATTAATATCAATTAATGACAAGGGAGTCAGATTATTGCTTTGAGTTCTTTTACTCTTAGTTGAAACTCTGAATGTAATTTTAGGGAGAAAAGTATCTTTTCTATATATGGCTTTAATATTTTTCATTGTTAGAAATTCAGTTTGTTCTTGATATATCATGAATGTATCTGTATTTCTTTTATTTTATATAGTGGTTTCCAGAGAATAGATATACATTTAACTATGAAATAATGTTTTAAAAATAAATACTTAAGACTTGTAATTGAGAGGACCGTCTTATATAATACACAACGGGTAAAATTTTAAATCAGTGAAGATTTGCAATCCGGTAACTTTTTCAGTTTAAAATATATTTAAACTATAAAGGACTCTGAAATATATTTTGGAATTTTTTGTGTGGGGGGGGGGGTCAGAAGTTTAGAGGAAAAATGAAATGAAAAATTTCAAAGTAAGAGCCAGCAGGGGGTGCCATTGCTAGTTAAAGCTAGATAGATAATACTATGAAAACAGAAGAAGCCTTCTGTAATCAATATATACTTCCATGAACTTTTTTATTAGATTAAACTCCTGTCAATAAAATATTTTCAATTGCCCATCCTATATGTAAAGAAGCCATGTACAACCATATTCTTTGATGGTTTTGGCCGTGTGCCAAACTGTGCAATTGTGCAATATTTTGACTGCTGTCTTTGCAACACTGCTAGTCTCCAAAATATTAACTTTAACTTTAACTTGCAATGGAATAGAATATAATGCAATAGAAACATGTACATACACACCCACACCCACACCATGTTCCAGAAAAATGTGAAGCATAGTAGAGGAAGAATTCTTCAGAGATCCAGAAGTCACCAGCTGGAATTATCTCCTTATTATATTATGAAAATACAAAGGATTCTCTTACATCTCATTAGAATAAAATATTTTTTGTTCAGTATATAGAAAGATGTTTCAAATATTCTGGTTAGTGAAAGTACATTATGCTGCCCTTGATATGGATGTGAGGTTATAAAAGGTGTTAGCAGTTTGATTAGGAAAATCATTGGACAGTTTATATTCTATTTGTTTAGCTAATAAATGACTTCTTTTTTAATAGTCAAAACCAACAAACCTCCTTTTCAGTCTGTTTTATATAGCAGTTTTTATTAAAAAAGATACGAATGTAAGGGAAAAAAATAGTTTGCTATATAGAAAGAACATGATAATTTCAGAATGAAAGTTCACCAGTTATGTGATCAGAGCTTGTAATCACAGTATGGTTTATCAGCGAGAGCTTTGGCTTGAAAGCCTGACCCATTAAAT
The DNA here is from genome assembly GCA_003457575.1 of Thermophis baileyi. NCBI lineage: Eukaryota > Metazoa > Chordata > Lepidosauria > Squamata > Dipsadidae > Thermophis > Thermophis baileyi. The sequence continues at coordinate 915,780 of QLTV01002023.1, forward strand.
TCCAATGTACTCTGCCCTTTGGTTAGATTATGTACAATCTGAAGGCTGGAAAATTTCCCACTCTTGCTGATGTAGATAGAAGCAGCTCTGCAGGCTGTGGAAGTTTGATGAAACTTTTTCTAGAGCGTAGTCTTTCTTAAGAATGAACCTAATTAAGAGTTGCAATTGGGAGGTTTTTTTCTGTTTTTTTGATGACCTCAGTAATATGCAGTTCTTCAAGCTTTTAGGAAATATTTAAATGGGTTCTTAATTGTTTTAAATATAATCTATCAATAGTTGGCAATATTTTCACCCAGTATAAATTATTTCAATTGGAGTGTTATTATGAATAATTTAAAGATCTCCAGTGTTTGCAGTGAGGATTGAAATAGAACTAATTTTGCTGTCGTACATGCTGTAAGTTAAATTTGCATTACCATATTATTTTGTAATTTTTGGATTCTGTTCCATTGGATACTGTTCCTCAGTGAAGGTATATTATTATTATTTCTTTTATTCATTAAACATGAAACTCAGTCAACTGAACATTTAAAGATGTGTCATAAATACCATTGACTGGTGCTAATGGTTGATACGGGTTGCTGCCAGCATCCTAGATATCAACCAAGTATCTTCTTAAAATATATGATGTTCTGAGTAGTGCAGTTTTTTGCAGTTCCGCTAGTGTTATTGCAGGAAGCTGTAATTTCTTGATGTGTTTTGTGAAATTCTTGGACATGGTACCAAGTGCCCCGATGACAATGGGTATCACGGTTACATGTTTCATCCATAGCTGTGTAGTTTCAATGGCCAGGTCGCGATATTTCATAATTTTTTCCAGTTCTTTTTCTTCGACTCTGGCATCTCCTGGTACAGCGATATCAATAAACTGTACTCTTCAGCCCTCGACAACCATGATATCTGGCGTGCTG
>QLTV01002023.1:920671-946593 GCA_003457575.1 Thermophis baileyi
ATTTTCAGTAACTTTTTCCACTTTGTGCTCCCATGACTTTTCGGATACAGGTATGTCATATTTTTTACATAATGTCTTTTATTCATTAAACATGAAACTCAGTCAACTGAACATTTAAAAATGTATCACAAATATTATTAACTGGCACTGATGGTTGATACGGGTTGCTGCCAGCATCCTAGGTATCAACCAAGTATTTTCTTAAAATATATGATGTTCCGAGTAGCGCAGTTTTTTTGCAGTTCTGCTGGTGTTATTGCAGGAAGCTGCAATTTCTTGATGTACTGTGTAAAATTCTTGGACATGGTGCCGAGTGCCCCGATGACAATGGGTATCACTGTCACATGTTTCATATATAATTGGGTAGTTTTCATGATATTTCGTGATTTTTTCTAGTTCTTTTTCTTCGACTCTGACATCTCCTGGCGATATCAATAAATTGTACGCTTCGGTTTTTGGTGACTGTGATATCTGACGTGTTTTGTTCTAAATGACTATCCGTCTGTATTCGAAAATCGCACAAGATTGTCACCTTCTCATTTTTGACAACCTTTTCCACTTTGTGTTCCCATGACTTTTCAGATACAGGTAAGTCATATTTTTTACATAATGCCCAGTGGATTAGTTTAGCAACTCGGTCATGTCTAGCTTTGTAATCAGTTTGCGCGATTTTGCTGCACTCACATATTAAATGTGAAACAGTTTCAACTTTGTCATTGCAAAGTCGACAGTTTGGATTGTCGGTGGTTTTTTGTATCTTCTTCTTTTTCTTCTTGTTGTTATTATTATTATTATTAGTAGTAGCTTACAGCAATAAAAATGGAGAAATGAAAAGAAGTGTAAACATAACAATGGTAAAGTAATGGAACAATAGAATAAACAGTGAAAAATAAAACAGTGAGAATACGTGAGAACATATGAGAATAAAAGATGGGCAGGTAGGGATGCAGGGAGTGAGAGGGGAGGTGGGATTTGCTATCAATCTAGTAGCCATCTCCAGTATGGGACTCCCAACTGGCAGAGCCAGATCCACAGGCTCTTATGAAAAGATAGGAGGTTGGAGCAGATCTCACCTTGGAGGGTAGGATGTTCCAAAATGTGGGCCCTAAGGCAGAGAAGAATCTTCTTCTGGATCTCATCTCACAATATCTTATCCCATATCATCCCATCACTTGATATGATATCAGAAAATTTTATATTCAAAAACCCCTTTTCCATATAGCCTGCGAAGTGTTTAAAACGTTGGGACATGTAGAGTTTGCTTCCCCCCCCCCATTAATAAAGCAGAGGGGATCTAAAACGATATAATCACTCATTTCCAGTCTATCAATACATTTTTCAGACTTTATTTCATTTATATCTTCTTATCTAGTTATAAGTGCATTAGTTTGTTATATAGGAAATTTGATAATGGTATAACTTGCATGAATTTCATGCTGCTATACCTATAATCAAGCATCATGTTTGTATAATAAAATTAACTTTTTAAAAATGGCACATTAGTTGCAAAATGATTTATTAGGACTGTTAGGGAAAAAAACTACAAGGGTGCATGGATGAATAGGTCAATATGTGCATATGAAGTAAGAGAGAACAGAAATAAATTATGGATAATGAAATAGAAAAGAGATTGTTAGGATAGCAAAGGAAACAACACAGAGAGAACAAGGGTATCTGTGACCAGTTATGAACCTATCCTTGACAACAACATTTTTTATAGCCACCCATCTCTATTTGCCAGTCATTCTGAGTGGCAAATAGTGTAATAGTGCAAATAGTGTAATAAGACAAATAATTTTATAATTACTATTATTAATAAAGATTAAAAAACCTCCAACCTCTGGCTAAATCCCAGGGGTGAAATCCAGCAGGTTCTGACAGGTTCTGGAGAACCAGTAGTGGAAATTTTGAGTAGTTCGGAGAACTGGTAGCGGAAATTTTGAGTAGTTCGGAGAACCGGCAAATACCACCTCTGGCTGGCCCCAGAGTAGGGAGGGAATGGGGATTTTGAAATATCCTTCCCCCAGGAGTGGGGAGGGAATGGGGATTTTGCAGTATCCTTCCCCTGGAGTGGGGTGGGAATGGAGATTTTGCAGTATCCTTCCCCTGCCACGCCCACCAAGCCACGCCCATGCCCACCAAGCCACACCCACAGAACCGGTAGTAAAAAAAATTGGATTTCACCACTGCTACATCCTGTATGGCAAATAAAAGATAGTGACTTTGATTGTTCCACAACCTTTTCATGAGAAGAGAGAATATACAGTAACTTCGTAACAAACTTTGATTAAGTACAATGATAAAGCTTACAATCTTGTATTGTATCTCTCTATTGTTGACATCATTGTAGAGCAAATGCAGATTGTTTTGACTACAAGTGGGTGAAACATTAACTTGGCATGTGATACAATCTGTTTAAGATTTTTCAAAAAAACAATCAGTCGTGATATACTTGTTCATTCTCTGTTCATTACTTGATACGCTGGGAAGAGGTGTCCTTGATTAAAAGGATATCTCTTTTCATCTAAATAAAAGAGTCTATATACATAAAAATGTTTCAAACTATAATAACTGTGATTATCTTTGCAAATATCTGTAATTTATCAGTCATTATTAGTGTTAAGCCAGATGTTTCTTTTTTTTAAAAAAAAAATTACTCCTTGCTTCTTAAGCTAAAGCAACTCTAGAAATCTCTTTTTCTTTTCACATATCAGTGTCTCTGCCATAAATTGCTTGTAGATGGAGTTGAACCAGTCTATTTCCATTGTCTGAATGGAAGTAGGCATATGAAAAACCACAAATTAATCAAATCTAAGGCAAGAATAGAGAGCTCACACCCTTTTACATTCCTCTGAAAGAAGCTTTGAATTGGAGAGAAAGCACCTATCAAATACACATGAAAAATGGTGAGTTTATGAAGGAAACTAAATTGTGCAGCTTAACTGGACCTGCATACCACCATGTGTCTGGGAATGAGAGCAGAGCTGTGGATAGAAGACAAACAGTCTGTGAGATTTTCTCCTGAATGATCTCATTTAATTGATTGATTCTTGTGAGGTCATAAATGAGCTCCTTGCTGAGTCAGGGTTGGAGGTCAAAGTGTAGTGCCAGCTGCCTATCCAGCCATAAAACAATGCAGCTTCCTTTCCTATATAAGAAAGAGGCATTCCAGCATAATGTTTTATTAGACTTCAGGGTAACCTCTCTTTTTACACGCCTCAGGATTCTCTTCAATAGAAATTATACAGTGTCACTTATAATTAACCTCTTCTTCTCTGTATCCATTTGCACTTGTGAATTCCTAAAAATCATCCATGAATACTTTGCTGTGACCACTGTAACATCTCTTTCTAATTTTCTCTTTCGCTACATTTCCCCGTGGTACATTGCAGTTCATTTGTTCTATTCTTTGAGTTAGAAAGAAACAAGGAATTTTCTAAGGTACAAGAAAGTGACAATATTCCCTTTGTGCTGTAGTATTCATTTGTTTTAAATGTTTAGTGGATAGCACACATATATTATTGCTTCTGCCTTTAAATAGATTTGCTTTATTTACCAAGTATGAATGATCAAAGGTAAAGTAAAAACTAAAAAATATCTAACTCTTGTGTTTTAAGGGCTAAAATAACATTTTATAAAATTTTATATTTTAGACCCATGCTTTATTACCTAGGCTGTAATAAAATGCATGATTTCATATATCCTGCAGTCTAATGTTAACTTGCCAGTCAAAGAGATCAGTTTAATTGCAGTAGCACAGTAATATAGGCTTAATTTTAAAAGCAAAACAAAAATAGTAGCAGAAGAAAGTAAATGACAGTTACATATAAGAAAAGTAATAATTTTAAAAAGTGTGTAATTCTCAGAAGTAGGCTGCTGTACACGGATCTTTGACTACAGATACAATACTGTGCTAGGAATTTAGATGTGTGTTTTTACTATGAGTTTTTACAATGAGATGCAGCACTAGTAGCTTGGTGGCAAGGGTCCAAAGACAATTACATTGGCTGCCATCTATTCCCATCCTTGAAGTCTTTAAACGGGGATGAGACAATAATCTATCTGCTGTAGAGAGATTATAAAAGTTTTGGAAGTATTAGTGTACTCAGGGATATCAGCTTCTTGGCAGTCACACATGAACAATCTTTATCCCCTAACTTACCCTAATTTAAAGCTGAAGACAGCATTCTCTTCCTTTGCCTTAGGTTTGTATATTGTTCCATACTTTGGTTTTATAGTTTTGCTGAAATTACAGATAATATTTTAGAAGGGGAATGAGTGTCACGTTTGACTTTTTGAGATACTTGCATATATTTTTTTTTTCCTTTCGTCTTGGGGTTTCTGGTAACTTTTATCTGGTCCTAAAATCTGTTGGAACTGCTTTGCTTTCTAACCTCAAGCTTCCAGTCATGTCAAAGGTCGTATTCCAACCAAATCAAGAGGGTAGACCACAAAGCAAAGTATGTACAGTTTCTCAAACAAGTGATATTCTTCTGTTTCGGTTCTTGGAAACTTTAATATAATGATAGAGCTAAGCAGCTTGTAAATATACAAACAGCTTGGGTAAGCATGTTAAACAAATAGCTGGCTCTCATAATTTTTTTCCTATGATATTTTAAAAAAGAGAAAGTATTGGGAAAAGTTAAGAACAGCTAGAAGATTCTGAGGAGTTACAGACAATGTATCGTATTTTTTTTAAACAAAAATCATTGCAGTGATGCTTTAATTCTCACATGCTTGAAAACTGATTTGTGTCAAAATAGAAAATATATCTGTTAATGGACTTCACTCTCTCCATAAATATTTTTAAATTTCTTAATTCGATCTTTAATAGAAAGTAATGTTCAGATATATATATATATATATTTAAAAATGCTATCTTACAGGGAAAGATAAGAACCCAACTTGGCTGGATGATTGCCCCCTTCCTTTTTTTATGTCTGAATTTTGCAAAGTAAGTAGCTTAGAAGGGAAACTTCAAGGTTTCTAATTTGTACCATTTCGATAAAAATCAGTCCTCCACATATATTGGTACTGCCAAAAACAGAAAAATGTTTGCAGAATAAAAATATGTTTTATTTTCCTTATTTGTGAACAGGGAAAAATCAATGTTTTAAGAAATAACCCCAAAATCATTCCACTTAAAAATAATGTGTGTTATTGTGTTACAAATTCAGCTTTATGTAGTGCTCAATTTTGCATATTCTCATGTTGTTGTTTGTCTTTTATAACCCTCACATACTTAAAATTTGCAAAATTACTAGAAGTCTGAGCGTGCAGCAAAGTGGCCTTGGAGCAGAATAAGAATTAGATGCAATAATTTATGTTTTGGCTATGCTGTTACATTCTTCCTGAGTATACCTTTATTGCCCAAACTCAATCTGTAGAAAAAGTTCTGAAGTGCGTGTCTCTTTATGTCTTAAGAAAATATGAATCAATATATCTCTTTCAAAAATAATAATTTTAATATATTTTCAAAATATAAGGAACAATGCTAACATTTATGAATGTTTTGCTTTCAGGATATCTGGCATATCAAGCTCTAGTTATATTTTATGGAAAGCATAAAATATATGCCTATTCTGTCCTAATTCATCTCTAGCTTTTCAAATACGTACAATATGTATCTCGAAGTCCTTTTGAAATTACATTTTTAATGCTATATAGTACTTGGGAGCTGTGCAGGTAAGATATTTTGTTTAGCACAAAATAGCATCTTCCGCAAAGATTTGCAATAGTTGCTGTAAATGTATAAATATATTTTGGAATATTATGGAATGTTTAAGGAAAAAGAAATATCCATAGTAGTTAAAACTGTAACAATGTATGCTCTTCTTAACAACTGGTGAAAATAAATAAATAAAGATACCAGTTACCTGACAACATCTATAAGCATCACCTGGCCCAAACTATTACAAAACTAATCTGTTAGGTTTTTCTAGTTTGGTACCTTAGAGATGTGCTGAATTTTGAATTCATAGATTTTGATTCATAGGAGTTCTTCAGTTCTGGAAAATATCCCATTGACAAATGTTGAATTATCATGGAGAAATATTGTTCTGCAATCCAAAACATCCATAGGATTTGATGTTATAATTAGAATCTGCTTTTCATTTCCTTACTTGTATATTCTTACCTGAGCTTTTACAATTTCATTGAGACTGAGAAGGAGATGGCTTGTTAAGAAGAGCTATATTATCTGTGAATCATGCCTATGTATGTATGTGGTGCATTATTGAAGAACACACTGTACAACTGTTACTATCAATGTGGCTCACCAGCTGCTTAGCACTTAAGTAGCAGGTTAGCACAAAGGCAGGAGAAATGGCAACTTTCTACTCATCCAGTACCTGGAAATGTCTGACAGATCCAAGTATGCCTTAATCTTAACTGATAAATGAAACTTGACACAAGCAGTTATGTAAAAAAGAAGTGTTGGATTCAGAAAGAGTGTGGAAGGCATAGCTTTCATCTAAGTGATGCTGCTTTCCATAGAAATGGCAAAAGCAGACATTCTAAAAAGGCTTGTCTGGCAGTATCTAAATTTAGAAATAATAAAACTTTAACAAAAATTCTTTTTGGCAATAGATATGAAATGAAACAGCTATTACTCAAGGACAGAAATCTGGAAAGGAAGACAACCTGAATTTTACTTATCCTCTCAAAGTAGGGGGATATAGATAGAGACACGTACAGGTAGCTTTGACTTATGGCTGCAATCAGGTCTGGAACTTCCATTGCTAAGTGTGATGGTTGTTACGTGATTTGTACCTGGTCTTAAAACCTTTTTTGCCATTGTCATTAAGTGAATCACCATTAAATGAAACATGCAGTTGTAAGCAAATCTGGCTTCCTTCATTGACTCGTCTGGGACGTCACAAATATGATCACATGACCCTCAGACATTGCAGTTAATGTACATACAGCTCCCACAATTTTGATCATAGGATCACAGAGACATTGTGATGGTCATAAATGGGAGGACTGATTTTTTTTCAGCACGGTCATAACTTTGAATTAAATGAACGGTCATTTAAGTTGATTAATTGTAGAGAAAAATATATGCAATGCATAGCTGAAACAAATTCTACAGATCTCCCCATTCTCAGTAAATAAGCAAATGTGTCATATTTGTGTATCCCCTAAGTAATTCATAATTTGCTTGTTTTTATGCCCCACATATTTATATACACTAGACAATCCCATGACCTGTTGGGTAATTTCTTTACCAGATTCCTCAGCTCTTTCAACAATGGCAGAATTTCTAAAGTGCTACCCTCCCTGATAAAGTTCTTAAAAATTCAGCGAGATATTCAGAGATGTATTTGCCTTGAAAATAGCTCATGTTGAACTGTATAGTACAGTCAAACATAAGGAGCTGACCACAGGAAATGTTTGAGACATTTTGTATTACAGGGGTACCTTGGTACTCAACTGCTTTGAAACTCATTGAATTTGATACTGAACGCTTTTGGGGTGAAAATTCTGTTCCGGTATTCATCGTTTGTTTGGTATTCAGAATTTGTAGTCAGCTACCTTGTAAGTTGTAACTCACATTATTCCTTATGGGAATAATGGGAATTCCTTATGGGAAAAATCTGTTTGGTACACATTATTTTTTGGTACTCATTGCATCTCCTGGAACCAATTAACGATGAGTACCGAGGTACCACTGTATATAACATTTTATGATAATTTTAATGGCATAAAATGTTTTATAAAGTTTGCCAAATTTCAATTCCATGGGAGCCATGAACTCTGGATTTTGGACGTAGAGTGTAAGTTAGCCTTTTTGAGGTACTTTGGTTCAGAAATTGTTGCCCTATGGTGCACAGTTTCACCCTGTTAAAGGTCACAGACACAAACATTTCAGTAATATATAGATATACCCACACACACATATATACAAACAAGCAAATTATGAATGTGCAGATTTGAAGATTGTCCGCATTTCAAGAATAAAAGGATTGTTTTGTAGCATCTGTTGGCAAATGTGTTGAGGAAACTCTTACTTTTCCATTGCAGGATTTTCAAATCCAGATTACTGCACCATCTCAAATGCATATGGACATATATACAAGGTTGTGCATATTTACAAAGGTGCGCATGTACAAACTGTCAGAAGTCACATTCCTAAAGTCAAGTCACCAGTCCTACTGCTGCTGCTACTAGTACTATTAGGCTGTACAAATAAAGAGGAACAAGTAGCCGGATTTGGGGGGGTGGAGAGAGAAGTTCTATTTAGGTATTACAAAAGGGGTTAAATTCTCCAGACAAACAACCCTTCCAAAGCAGCAGGCTAATCTTAAGGCTACATTTCAAAGCACTGACACTTTTCAGCAGCAGTTTTTATACTTGCACCTCCTGACCATTTCTTATTTTTAGCTGGTTCTTCTAATAAAGGTATGTAATAGAACTCTCAATTCATTAGTAATAATTTGGAGGAAAACTGGCTTAAAGTGGATGAGTACAAGAATAAAGTGGATGGAGTAAACTTTTACTTCAGTGGTTGCACACATATTCTTTCATTCAACAGGCTGATGAAAAGGTTAGATTTTCAGATACTAAAAGAATGTAATCTGAGAGACTCAGATTCAAGAATTGTAGCTAGCTGTGAGTCAGCATGCATCCTAGTTAAGTCAGTGCTTGCTAACTCATAAAATTTCATGATTCTGTTTAACAATTTGTAGAATATCAAGGGAGCTCTGTTGTGTAATATCTCATCATTTATTTATTTTTTGCATTTTTCTGAGAATGGATAAAGTAAAAATAATACTTTCACTCTGTGACTGAGATTATTAATGCTAAAACTCTTAATTAGTCAATGCTTATTTTCTGTCTTATTTTCTTCATGCTGACCTGTGAACAAGGAAAAATTTAATTGCTCTTTTTTGTTTTGTAGCAGCTGTACAGAGATTGTAAAAGAAATTGTACAATCAAACTTGTTTCTTTGAGAATGCAAGTTATGTAAGTCAGGTATGGAATGTGTTCAACAAAGTTGGTTTTGAGGAGTGCAGTAACTGTGACACTTAGAAAAATGTTCCTCACAACAAGAAAACATATGATAAAGTGTTAAATTTTCCATATAGCATACTGGTTTGCTGTCATAAATGTATATTAAACGTATTTTTAAATAGTTTCTAGCTGCATTTGGATGGAGGATTTCAGAATAATCGTGTACGTGTGTTTAATGTAAACAATACATCTGTCGAGACCTATATTGGATTTGAAGCACTTCTTTCTCAATAGTTACATTCAGAGGAATCCCAAAGTATGACCTTAAATTTTGAAATGTATACAGTTAATCATAGTAAAAGTTGAAGATAAAACTGCTTACAATGTATTTTACAAATATTACCTTTTAAGTTTAAATAAGCTTAGGGTTATTCTGACGAGATAGTTGATGAAACTGGGATGTTATGCTTGTCAGTGCAACCATATTCTTCTCATGAAAGAAAATACTGATTATGGCCATGGTATTCATTTAGTAAAACCAAATTATATTTTATTATTATTTCATTACTAAACTTGGAACAATAATGTATAATCTTAAAAATTAAAAATTATTTTAATGCAAATCAAGTTCATAGGATTATTGTAAGAACACAAAAACTAGTCAAGAGAAGGAATGAAGCATAAAGTGACACTGACAGGTTAATTGTGTCATAAGAGAGATCTAAACCTACATATGACTGTTCATGACGTGTATTTAATTTTGAAAGATCTTGAAACATGTGCTTTGGGGCTATTATTGCTCCTTTGGTTGGATTGTTTAGCCATAATAGATCATTCTGAGAAATCCGAATGATTTATTCATGCTAGAACTTGTACCTAAGAAGGGAGGGTGTGCTTTTACACTTTATCCTTTTCTCCTTAGCTACCTGTCCATAATATGGGGGAAAGGTAATGAATAGAAAGACGGGGAACAGAAGTAGGTGCTAATAGTAGTTTTAAGTGCTCTTCATGGCAGCATGAAAAGTGTTATTTAATCTATAGTTGCATTAGGCAGCAAAACCAAATGAAAGGATTTTGCATAATTGCTTTGAAAAGGTACTTGGCTGAGTAGATGAAAATTTGACATATTAGAAAACTAAGTTCTGTTTTCAATTTTGCATGCAAGGATTTGTGGTTATTTATTCATCATTGGGCATATGCAAGTGTTCATACCTGTGTACCATTTCTGAAGTCATATGTCTGCTAAGCAGTGAATAGTGCAGAAAGTAGAACTGCTGTTGATGACCCAATAAAATCAAATTACTAATCCTTTACAAGCTTAAGAAACTTGTATGTTCTTAAAGAAATTATTGTGGCTATTTGGTGAAAGGAATTATATTTAGAAATGGGAAAAGCCTACTCTAATTCATTTTGGAAAGAAAAAAGTAATTAAATATCTTTGTGGAAGGATGGAGTTTTCTATTTCAAAATAATTGAAATACTTTTTTTGCCTTTTTAAAAAAAATCAAAAGAACATACTGCATGTAAGTGATGATAAGATTTTCTTAATTTTTTTATTCTAAAACTGGCAGACATAAGGATTTGTATTATGCTAGCCAACTTAAAGTATCTTCTTTTAGAGGGGTGAATGCTGCAGTTGGTGTGTCATAACACCTATGAGTAGGGCTAAATTACCGTCATTTTTTGAGTATAAGACGTACCTTTTCCCCCCCTAAAAGAGGGTGGAAATGTTGGTGCATCTTATACACCGAATACAGCCATTTTTGGCCTCCCGAAGCCCGCCCCCGCATCCTATATTTGCGAAAAATGGGCCCATTTTTTGCAAAAACAGGGTGCACAGAGGGTTTGGGAGGCCTGCAGAGTGCTCCTGGGGGCTGGAGGAAGACAAAAACGCCCCCATTTTTGCGAAAAACAGGCCATTTTTCGCAAAAATGGCATTTTTGCCTCCCCCGAGCCCCCAGGAGTACTCTGCAGGCCTCCCAAACCCTCTGCGTGCCCCGTTTTTCGCAAAAATGGGTGAAAAATGGGGCGTACAGGGGGTTTGGGAGGCCTGCAGAGTGCTCCTGGGGCCCGGGGAGGACAAAAACCTTCCATCTTTCCGAGGTGGGTAAAATGAGGACCCAGATTGTTTAGACAAAAACGCCCCCATTTTTGCGAAAAACAGGCCATTTTTCGCAAAAATGGCATTTTTGCCTCCCCCGAGCCCCCAGGAGTACTCTGCAGGCCTCCCAAACCCTCTGCGTGCCCCGTTTTTCGCAAAAATGGGTGAAAAATGGGGCGTACAGGGGGTTTGGGAGGCCTGCAGAGTGCTCCTGGGGCCCGGGGAGGACAAAAACCTTCCATCTTTCCGAGGTGGGTAAAATGAGGACCCAGATTGTTGGGGGGCAATATGCTAACTCTGTAAACCGCTTAGAGAGGGCTGTAAAGCACTATGAAGCGGTATATAAGTCTAAGTGCTATTGCTATTGCTATTTTTCTTACTTACCTCTTTGAAATCTTGGTGCATCTTATACACCGGTGCGTCTTATAGTCCGAAAAATACAGTATTCAAATGTGTGCAGATAGGGCTTTGTTTTCTATTTTAACTAATGGACAAAGCAAAAAATTAACATCCAGTTTGTATTATCCATTTGGAATTCTGTAGCTATGAGGTTTGTGCAGTTGTCGTTGAAGGATTAAGCATATTTGGTTTACAGCCAAGATCACAAGATAAACATACACTATTCTGCATGCCAAGACTTGCTATCTTGACGAATAGGTAGTGCTTGTGAAAGATGTTGATTTGATGCACTGGCAACAGTAGCATTGTCTAGCTTTTATTTTCCTATTTCCTGGAGGCTTAAAGTCAAAAGTTTGACAAAGACACAACCTGCCATTGAGTTGTAACTGCTACCTGTAAATGTTGTTTAAGCAATGGCATTTTGGTTTCTGAAAACACGTTTGTATACAGATCTGCTTCAAAATTACAGAAACAAAACTGTATTGAGATTGTTATGAATTGGGAAAAAAAATAATGAACCGCTCCTGTTATAATTACAAGTTCCTGATTTCAAATGAATATGATTGAAAACATTACTTTCAAGAAGTTTAGATATCTTTACTCATTCTTCCCAACTGGCATGTGAATCTTGAAAGTTTTTAAATTTTAAGCGAAGAGAAAAAAAACTAAAACTGAAATGACTTGCCATATTTGATATTTGCTTGTGTATAGAAATTATAAGGCCTCCCATCTCTCTCCAGTAACTCTGGGTACCTAACAATATATAAAACTAGGTGGCAGTGTTCAACAGCACTACAATGTATTGGAGGAGGGCTTAGCTTTGCATGGCATGAAGTATAAACCAAGGATTATTGTTTAGCAGTATGCATGAAATATGTTTATTCAATGAAACAGTTAAAACAACCATGGCTTAGTTAGGATATATAAGCTCTTGTATAGCTGTTAGCTGTAACTGTTTTCCCCATGTGTTCGCAGTGCTGTGCTTGAATTAAATAATACAACATAAGAAAATACAATCCGAGTCAAAGTAGATGTTAAGAGAACATTTAAATATATTGCTGCATCTGTATATTTCTAAAGGCAATTAGACAATATTATCCTAATTAACATATAAATAAATAAATAAATTTATACTAATTTAACAATTTTCAAAAAATTTCCTGACTTGATATATACAATAAAAAAAAATTTGTATTGGCGAGATTTTTAATATTTTAAATCGTTTTGATATAATTTTCCCCAATAACTAATTTTTTCTACCCTCACCTCTTGATATCTATATCATCTCTGTGTGTGTGTGTGTGTGTGTGTGTGTGTGTGTGTGTATGCATGTTTTTAAATGTTTCTTTTTTTTTTTTTTGAATGGAGCATTGTGTGCTATTATAGCATTCTGTGAGAAATGTTATAATCTGATCAAAAAGTTTTACAACAGTTCATCTGGTCCAGCATAATTTTCAAAGAACATAAAAACAATAACATTGCTGTAAGCCTGAATAATCTTGTTAGCTGCTGATTTTATTAGTAATAGTATTTAATCTGCTACATTATCATTTTTCATGGTATAACTTCTGCAAGCTACATGCTATACAAACTTATAGTCTTCGTCATGTTTGTTTGGAAGTGAACTCCACTGTGAGTTTTATTGTTATGAATCATTTTTAATAGTATAAAAATATTTAATATTTAATACTGCATGAATAATTCAGTAAAGCTTTTGGTTACTTCTATTTTGTTTTTTATTATACGACAGATTTTTCAGTCCTAAATAGTGCTAAATAAACTTTTTTACATTTCTTCCCATGTGCTGTATTCCTCCTTTAAAAAAAAAGGCTTATTCAAATTTTGAATAACATTCCCAAATTAACTCTTCATTAAATATATTGGTACTAAACATGATGGGTTTGGTGGCTTCATTTGTTAACTTAGTAGTGTATATCTCCAATCAAAACTGGGGAAGATTTCTTTGAAGGTATCAAAAGTTAATTTCAAGAAAAGGTGAAGAAGTTGCACTGTTGCATTCCTAATTTTACTAAATCATATTGCATATAAAAATTAAAGTTGCTTTTCTCAAATGCTAATATTTTGATTTAATATATGCCAAGTTCTAAAAATGTTTTATTGTTTTATATATTCAGAAACTTTTGTGTAATTTTCTTCTATTTAGTATTCCTAATTTGGAAGAAAGAGAAAAATTAACAAAGTCAAAATTTCTATATCAGATATTACCTGGTATCTAAAATAGCTGACTATCTAGCTTTTTTAAATCAAAAGTATCAGTATTATTAATTATAAATATAAAATGCAGGACATAATAAGTACTGTTGCTTCATGTTTGGGGGAATATCAATCGTGAAATATTTTGCTTTGGTTTAACATCTTTTTACAGATGTGGACATAGTTTTTTTTCTTCTGCTTTCAAGCTTTAAAGTTTTGGCTTAATTTGATGCTGATGAAAGTTAGTGCCTGAAAGCACATTCATCAATGAGTCATATTAAAAACAGGTTTTCAACAGATTTCTTCAAGCATATCTCTCTGTAATGTCAGGTTCTGATCTGAGACACCTTGGCTTGCCTGGACCTGTGTTTCACCTGGGCAAAGGCTGCTAGTTGTGATTAATCAATGTGTGATGAAATGACAGCTAAGATTAGACTAACACGTAAGTAATTTGTGAAGGCTTAATGCCATCTAATGTTCATGATACAATAATCTTGTTTTTTACAATAAAAAATGGTTAGGACTTTTTATTCAGACATTCATACCTGATTTGTGAATGCTCAATTGATTAATCTCTACTCCTTCTGCCGTAATAGATTGTAGGATTTAGAACAATTTAATAATATGAAAGTATCAAGATATGGGCCATCATATAACTTGCAGATGTTCAAAGGTTTATGAATATTTAACTTAAAAAACCACAGTTCTAAAGTTATTAAATTACTTGAAAATACACCACAAGTTTTCCTAAAAAAAAAAATCCCAAATATTTCCCAAATGTTTCCTGAATATTTGTTATATTTGTAACTTCCTTCCCATGGTTGTGATAACTGGAGGAATTTGAAGTAATAATAATCATATATAAATGTATCCGGACAATTGTCCATATAGAATAATCCCAAATTAATTATCTAAGTTCTTTCTGAAAAGCGCTGCTTAAATAAACATGTTTGCTTGCTGACAGAAGGAAAACAGGGAGCTGTACTGATCTCTCTTCCAAAGCCTCGAATATACATCAAGAAACATTGTCTCATGTACCTTCCCATAATAGATACAAGCCTGTTCTAAATTTTGTCATGTAGGAGTGTGCTTGTAATTCATTTAATTATACTAGGAAAAGGCTTAGTAACCAAACAAGCTGTTCTAATAAACAGAATTACATACTTCCTATGACAATTCTGAATCAATAGTCTGAACTTGTTGAAGTTTTCTAAGTACTACAAGAGTAGTTTGTGTCACATGTTGTAGCTAGGGTTACTAAAACATTTTCAGTTGCAAAATCAGGCATGAAACTAGATTAAACAGTGAGCCAGTGGAGATAGTTGGGCAACTGGATTGATACCACTCCATGAAAATCTCTGCTCTGCCACTCATGCATCTTCAGATAGACGTTATCAAACCTACAAGGTTTGGTGTTCTGGCATTTAGAGTGACAAAAGGATCATGACAACCATTTCAATTCATGTCTCACCTGATCCCTCTTCCAGGTCTTATATATTGCTATAAAAAAACCTAAGTGAATGAATCTGTTCCATTCAGGACTTTAATATAGGCAAGTCAACATAGAATAGAATAGAATTATTTATTGGCTAAGTGTGATTGGACACACAAGGAATTTGTCTTTGGTCCATATGCTCTCAGTGTACATTAAAACAAATACATTCATCAAGAATCATAAGATACAACACTTAGTGATAGTCATAGGATACTAAATAATCAAATCATACTAGGAAATTAAATAAAACAATATAAATCATAAAGATACAAGCAACAAGGTTATAGTCATAAGTGGGAGGAGATAGGTAATAGGAAAGATGAGAAGAATAATAGTAATACAGTCTTAGTAAATAGTTTGACAGTGTTGTGGGAATTAGTGGTTTAGTAGAGTGATGGCATTCGGGGGAAAACTGTCCTTGTGTCTAGTTATTCGGGTGTGCAGTGCCCTATAGCGTTGTTTTGAGGGTAGAGGTTGAAACAATTTATGTCCAGGATGTGTACTAGATAAATAGTACTAGATAAACATGTTTATCTACCGGTAGTACTAAGTCCCAGGTCTTCTTTTGTCATTAGTAGTATAACAGTACCTTGAAGCTAAAATGAGGGTCCTATGCCCATTCCAACTGCCTGAATTTTGGAGACAGGCTACTTGCAACCAACAAAAGCAGATTATTTCTGTTTGATGGTCTCAGTAGAAACTTACGGTATTGCTTTCTGATTTATTCTACTGACTTTAATGAACAATTAAGTTCTTTTTTAGGTCAACAGCAATAAAACCATCAGCTATCTAGCATTCTTGCTTTAGGTCCATAACAGTATTTTAACATTGTTTATACTGATTGATATTAAAAACAAAACTGATAACAATCAACACATAGAGGAATTAGGTATGACCATTAAATCTTTCTTGAATAATCATAAGCCCCCTTAAAATAATTTTCTGCTCCGTATACAGGGATAGTTACAGCTCTATGAAAATGTAATCCAGTAATCAATGAGTTCGGAATTTAAAAGGCTATATGATACTAACCAGGTGACACTGTTAAAATTTTTTCCAACAACTGACATCACTACCAGCATTTTATCCTGAACTACTCAAAATCTGACTTTGTGAAATAATCTATTCAGATACTCACGTCTTTCTTTTTATCATTCCATGTGATTTATTTATTTTTTAAATACATGACATTAAACAGCTTCTCTAATTTATTCCCAGACACCATCCTGATTATATAAAACTTGTGATATGCTTACAGTATTGAATTAGTGACTACTCCTTTGACCTCACAAGAGTTGATGCCGATTTTTGACAGTAGACTAGACACTATTTCTTTCCACAGTCTTTTTGTCTCTCTGCAGTGGGTGGGACAAACAGCGAAACAGAAATGTTTACTATGGTAAGATTCATCAGTACCATTTTTAGTCACACACATTCAGTAATCCATTTCTTAACCTCTGACACAAAGACTTCCTTTCTTTTGAATAGCAGGCTCTCATTAAATTAATAGAAAGAGATGGAAAAAAGCGTAATATTGCTCCTCACTGGGGCAAGTTCATTCTTCTAATACTTTTTACACTATCTTTTAGCTTTTCTGGTTTATTTTTTCAAAAGTTACTGCAGTTTTTGTTGTTTCATCTTCTTCCTTAGTGAATCTTGTCAAGCCATCTGTCTGAGACAAAGAAAACCCTAACCATCCTGGATACCAAAATCTCTTTTGAAAGTAACTTTGTATGATTAAAAGGAGGCTCAGGTATGTGTTAGTGGAAAGGCAATAATATCTTGGTTCTTCAATTATACTGTCTGAACAATTCAAATTAAATTATAGTTTCAAAATTAGCCTTCTACTTTGAATTCAAAGCTTTCATAGAAGAATAAACACATGGTATTAGCAAATGTTTTAGCCTAATTGTATTTAAATTTTAGATTATGTGTAGACTTTATTTACTAAAAAAGTCAATGTTTTATTTCAAGCTAAGTTAAAAATATTAAATATTTCCCATATCTTAAGATGTTGGGATAGGTAATAAGAAAGTTATGTATATCATAGACAATCTCTATATTTATGTTTCTGTGTATGGGCAAAAACAATAAATTATACATTGATTATGTTAATTTCCCATCTCTGTTAGCTTTGTGTTTGGCTTATAATTATCTGAATTTTTGTGTGATAAAATATGATCTGAACGCATGTGTTTAGCCATTTATGAACTGCTAATAAACCCAATAAACTGAAAAGTGGCTAGAGTCCAACTTTCACAATCTGCGTCCACTGTCCACATATCTTCATATATATGGAGATATCCACTATCGAATGAATGAATGAGATGGAAGGGACCTTGGAAGTCTTCTAGTCCAGCCCCCTGTTCAAGTAGGAGAACCTATACTATTTCAGATAAGTGACTGTCTAATCTCTTCTTAAAAACATCCAGTGATGGAGCGCCCATGATTTCTGGAAGCAAGCTGTTCTACTGGTTAATTGTCCTCACTATTACAAAGTTCCTCCTTAATTCCAGGTTGCTTCTTTCTTTGATTAGTTTCCAACCGTTGTTTCTTGTCCTGCCCTCTGGTGCTTTGGAGAATAATTTGACCCCCTCTTCTTTGTGGCAGCCCCTCAAATAACTGGAATACTGCTATCATGTCACCCCTAATTCTTCTTTTCTTTAGACTAGCCAAGCCCAAATCCTGCAGCTGTTCTTCATATGTTTTAGTCTCTTATCTACATACCTCTCTCTCCATTGATATAAAGGTAAAGTAAGGGTTTCCCCTTTCCAGCCTTGTCCGATTCTAGCGAGCTGTGCGATGCTCATTTCTGATTCTTAACCGAGGGAGCTAACATTGTCCAAAGATATTTCTGTGATCATGTGGTCAGCATGACTATATGCTAAAGTCAGTGGTGGGATTCAAATTTTTTTTACTACTGGTTCTATGGGCGTGGTGTGGCTTGGTGGGCGTGGCTTGGGCGTGGCAGGGGAAGGATACTGTAAAATCTCCATTCCCACCCCACTCCAGGGGAAGGATACTGCAAAATCCCCATTTCCTCCCGATCAGCTGGGACTCGGGAGGCAGAGAATAGATGGGGGCGGGGCCAGTCAGAGGTGGTATTTACCGGTTCTCCGAACTACTCAAAATTTCTGCTACCGGTTCTCCAGAACTGGTCAGAACCTGCTGAAACCCACGTCTGGCTGAAGTACATGGGACACTGTTACCTTCCCATGCTGTTACCTATTTATCTACTCGCATTCGCATGCTTTCAAACTGCTAGGTTGGCAGGAGCTGGGCAAGTAATAGGAGCTCACCCCTTCACCTGGTGCTTGGATCTCGAACCCGGGCTGTCAGCTTTCCAGCTGACAAACTCAGCTGAACCATTGCATCTCCCTCTTCACAGATACAGAGCAGCAGATAAAATTAATAAAAATCACCTAAACCTCAAGTTTAAAATTGCAGGAAAAAAAACCCAAGTAAAAACATGGGGGGAAAGGCAAATTTTCACATTCTCTTTGTCTATATGAAGCAGATGAAATAAGACAGGAAGGATTTCATCGTATGGGAAAATTCTCCTGTTATACAAGTTTTATTTCAGTTGCTGATCCACCCTCAGCAGCATTTACTAACATAGACTTAATACTATGAATATTTTGTTTAGAATAAATATGGCTGTCTCAAAAAATCTCTTAACATTATTGTTACCCATTGTTTGTCAATAAGTAGACTCCAAATATAATTAAATCTCACTGAAAATTGTTGAGGGCTTGGGTTAAGTTATGATAATATCAGTGGTTCCACATTTACACTGCTGCATCTTTAGAAACCACTGTGAGATTTACCCTTCACTGTTGCTTATGGGTTTAATTGGTTTTATCTATTTTTGTCATCAGTCTTATCTTCACAGATTGTTGTGGGGATAAGATTTGAAGAGGAAAATTCAAGTCACACAATGCCTTCTGTCAATTAATTCTTATTTGATATTTCTTCCTGCATTTCAATTCCTGTGATTCAGGTCTTGGGCTTTTAAAAGAATTCTTTGGCAGGGTTAGGGAATTGTATTTAGATGGTTATGAATGGTAGTATGTAGAAAAATCTTACGTAAGTTATGCACAAAATCAGGAGTAACAATTGACCATTGGTGTTGACTGTATACATTTATTTATTTATTCCATTGCTTTTTTTAGATTTTAAATCGGCCTAAAATGAATTTTTCTATCTAACATTGACTATTGTACAGATTCTTAGGAGAGTCACACTAGATTTAATGGGGCAAATAAGTCACATCATTAAATGTATACGGCTGCGCATTGCTTCAGAGTGCTCAGAAATGACATACTTGTCAGCAACTCCTTATAGCTGGTGCCATTATTCCTGGGAATCCACAGCTATTGAAGCATGATCCCAGGAAAAATGCATTTGTTTGAAGGAGTTGCTGACAGGTGCTGTGTGCATGTGCTTGTGGGCTCAATAGTACCACTTCCTTTAGACTGGGGGTCGGCAACCCGCAGCTCCATGCAGCTCTTTGGGCCCTCTGCTGTGGCTCCCTGTCCCATCACTGGTTGGCCCCGCCCCTCGCTTTTAGTTCTTTTTTTGGATATTTTTGGAAATCCGGGCTGAGGAACGATCGCCAGCCGCAGCGGAGGCTTCCCTTCTGGCGACCCTCCTCCTCCCCCTCCTCCCCTTGTGACCCTCTGGCCGGCTGTGGCTGAGCCGGGAGCGTGTGCAAGCGCGGGGAGACCCTCAAGCGCAGGAAAGATGTGTGCAGGGCGGCCGGCCGTTCACTTAGGGAGGGTCTCCCCGCATGTGCGCACGCTCCCGGCTCAGCCACAGCCAGGCAGGGGGTTGCGAGAGGAGAAGGAGGGGGGAGGAGAACGGTCGGCCGAAGGGAAGCCTCCGCCGCTGCTGGCGATCGTTCCTCTGCCAGCCCGGATTTCCAAAAAGAAGAAATAAAAGACGTAGCGAAGTGCCCCAAAAAGAGCTTGCTGGCTTGGCCCAGCTGTGGCAGAGAGAGAAAGGGGGGGGGGAGAGAGAGAGAGACATAGAGAGACACGTACAGACTGATACACAGAGTGGGTGAGAGAGACAGAAGAGACACACACAGTGATACACAGAGAGAGGAGGAGATAGGGAGATGGGGAGAGAGAGATACAGAGGGAGAGAGAGAGACACTGTGTGTCTCTCTGTGTGTGTGTGTCTCTCTCTCTCTCTCGCTCCCTGCCTCTGTGCCTTTTCTCACTGTCGGAAAGCCCTGCCGCCCTGCATGCTCTCTTTGGGGCTTTTCGCCAGCTGTTTTTTTTCTTCCTTTTGGAAAGCCAGGCTGGTGGAGCAATGAGCGCAACCTGCGGTGGAGGCTTCCCTCCTCCTCCTTCTCCTCTTGTGCGCACCCTCCCAGCCCCACCACAGCCAGTCGGGGGCAGGAGAGGGGGAGGGGGAGGGAAGCCTCCACCGCAGGTTGCGCTCATTGCTCCGCCAGCCCGGCTTTCCAAAAGGAAGGGGAAAAAAACAGCTGGCGAAAAGCCCCAAAGAGAGCACGCAGGGCTTTCCGACAGTGAGAAAAGGCACAGAGGCAGGGAGTGAGAGAGAGCGAGACACACACACACAGAGAGAGACATAGAGAGACACAGAAAGGGGGGGAGAGAAAGAAAGAGAGAGAAAGAGACAGACAGAGAAGTAAGAGAGGGATGAGAGGGAGATAGAAAAAGAAAGACAGATAAGAGAAAGATAGGGAGGGAGGGAGATGGAGATAGAGAAAAAGAAAGAGATGAGAGAGAGAAAGATACAGTGAGAGGGAGATAGAGGAAAAAAGATGAGAGGGAGGGAGAGAGAGAGGGAGAGAGACAGAGAGGCAGTTACCTATTTCCCATAGAAAACATAGAGCCACAAAACCTGGGTAGGCGTGGTGGTGGGGGGTCATGTGACTGGGTGGGAGTGAGTGACATCGAGTTGGCCATGCCCACCCAGGTTTTGTGGCTCCCAGTGTTTTGTTTTCTGTGGGAAACGGGCCGAAGTGGCTCTTTGAGTGTTTAAGGTTGCCGACCCCTGCCTTAGACCCCAGAATGCTGCATTATCCTAATATTAAATGTTTCCAGTGTACTTCGATTGAATTGTGGCTAATTACATTTTTTTTGTGGAAAAAATATATAAAAATGTATGGTGTGTACAATTTTAGGTTCAGCAGACATCTATCTAATACATTTAATTTAATTTAATCTTTCGTAAATTATAACTGATTAGGCAGTTCTTTCTGTGTTCGTAGACATTTTGGCATTCTGGCTGCTATATTATTTTGCTGAAGATAAAATATTTTTCAATACAGTGGTGAGCGAACAGATGGAACTTGACATAGGTAGGCAGATAGGATTAGATTTCTATACTTCAAACTTAATGCAGGTATTTAAATATTGCTTCCTGCAATCCTAGTTTGGTGGTATTCTATCACTTCCTCCACCTCTTTCATTAATTGGAAGAAAAGGAAACCTATGACTTTTAATGTTTGACCCATTCGTTAGCAAGCAAATTAAATAAAAGATATTCCTGTGAAATAACAGGAGCTCCAGACTTTTTAACATTAATTAACATACGAGAAAGAATGTTTGAAGCTGTAGGTCTCTATCAACCTAAGGATCACTTTAAGGATCAACATATTTATAGACCAAATAAATTTGAAGCCAAAAAGTATCTGTATCATAGTTATTTTAATTAATTTAAATGCACAGATGCATTTACCAATTTATTTTTGTTTATAATGATAAAGGAATAAATTTAACATTAGAAAGAATTCAGGTACCAAAATGTAAAAAGCCAAAAATGTGTAAAAATATATTTCTTTGTATGTTATTTATTTTAAATGAAATTGAATCTAAAGTTGGGCAAGACAATTTAGATCAGTGATGGCGAACCTTTTCGGCACCGAGTGCCCAAACCGGAACGTGCCGGAAACCCAAAGACCAGCTGGCTGGTGCGCATGCGTGTGCCGGCCACCTGGTCTTTGGATTTCCGGCGGTCTGGCGCGCATGAAGAGCAGCTGGCCAGCGCACGTGCGCGTGCCGGAAACTAGAAGAGTAGCTGGCGACGGCGCACGTGCCCACAGAGAGGGCTCTGCGTGCCACCTCTGGCATGCGTGCCATAGGTTCGCCATCATGGATTTAGATCAGTGATGGCGAACCTATGGCACGTGTGCCACAGGTGGCACGCGGAGCCATATCAGAGGGCACGCGAGGCGTTGCCCTATGTCAGCTCCAGCGTGCATGTGCACGCTGGCCAGCTGATTTTCGGCCTTGGGGAAGGCCGTTTTGCCCTCAGGAGGCTTCAGGGAAGCTTCCTGAAGCCCTGGAGTGTGAAAAACAGCCCAACGGGCAAACCGGAAGTGCGTTTTTCCGAACTTCTGGTTTGCCCGTTGGGCCGTTTTTCACCGTCCCAGGCTTCAGTGAGGCCTTTGCGCATTCGCGGGGGGGGGGTGCATGCGCAGGGGGCAGCGTGGGGCGGGTGAACCCCCAGAGTGTGAAAAATAGTGCAACGGGCAAACCGGGAGTGCGTTTTTCCGAACTTCTGGTTTGTCTGTTTTCCACCGTCCCAGGCTTCAGTGAGGCCTTTGCGCATTCGTGTGTGTGTGTGTGTGTGTGTGTGTGTGTGTGTGTGTACATGCGCAGGGGGCAGCGTGGGGGGGTTGTGCGCATGCGTGGGGGGAGGGAATGGGTGTGGGCACGCGCGCGCTAGCGTGCACGTGCACACCCCCTTTTGGCACGCGGACCAAAAAAGGTTCGCCATCACTGATTTAGATCATCAGCTTCTGCTTAAATACATCCAGTGATGGGAAATTTGTACTAACCATGGGATGACAAGGAGATTGAAGCCATTCTGCATGCATTGTTACACTCTAAATTCTTCTGTCTGCCCTCTGTTGCCACAGCCTGGGAGATGGGCTTGGTGTCTTAGCTCTCTCATTATTAGCGGCTCCATCTGAGATATTTGCTAATGGACCAGTAAACTTTTCTTTAGACTCTGAAACCTGGGAACTTCTTCATAGAAAGTATATGGCCTGCAATAAGCTCTAGACTATCTTAATTGTAATAGAGACTTAGGCCCTGTTGCTGTATCAGCTGTATACAAGCTTCTCAAAGCAAATTTGTGAATGGAAAGTGAAGGGATTATGGGAGTTTATATAAACATGCACACATTGTGCCAGAAAAACTGTGTTTTCAAGTTATATATTTAAATCGTTAAACAGATATTCTAACCTTTGTTACTTCATTTCTTTATTGTTTTCCAATCAACTTACATGCCTTGCAATCAACCACATTTGCTGCTATATTAATTTTAAAGGAAAACATTGTTATAAGTGTTTTAATTATGCAAACAGGTGGACAGTATTCATTTTACCTGTTTTTTTAGTGATAATAAGGTTATTATTTCTTTTGAGTTCTGCTTTAAAAACAAAGAAAACTTCCCAAATTAAAGAATTTCCATAAATTCTTTCATTAATTAAAAAATAGAGTAGTACTACAGCATAAACAAATTGTCTTTTGATTCACTGAATAAATTAGATCAAAGGAGGTAAGGAATTGAGAAATTGTTTCGGTTAATGCCCAATTATGGAATATATCTTGAATAATTTTAAGCTCTTCTTGTCTCCCTTTGTCTCAGTTGCTGCTTTCATAAAAAGCCCATTCATACTGCATTCCTTTTCGACATCTATCTTGTTCTTTCCTTTACAGTTGTTTACCAATTTCAGTCTAGTAAAATGGATAATGGTATACTTAGTTGTCAGCAACTTTGTCAGTAGTAAAGCTGACAGCAAAATTCAATAAACTAAAAAGATTTCCTACTGTTTCACATTTTATACAGTTAAGGTAGAGTACCAAACTGTCTGCTAATTATATTTTGTAAACTTGTTTCATTCAGACTAGATTTGAATTCTAATATATTGATGACATTTCTGTATGATCTGTGGTCAGTGCCATGGACCATTGTAAT
Organism: Thermophis baileyi; assembly: GCA_003457575.1. Taxonomy (NCBI): domain Eukaryota; kingdom Metazoa; phylum Chordata; class Lepidosauria; order Squamata; family Dipsadidae; genus Thermophis; species Thermophis baileyi. The sequence continues at coordinate 944,797 of QLTV01002023.1, forward strand.
TGATACCTCAGGAAAGTGCTTAAGATTTGAAAACTAGTATGTAACTAGTACTAGTAAACTTAGTTCCAATGAATTAATGTAATCCGAAAAAAGGGAAGTAGTCTAGCAATAGGGGATCTGCAGATCCTTTGAATGAAGTGTTTCAGAATACATGGGAATGCAATTTTTAAATTGTTAATTCTGCACTGTCTTTTTTAAAGCTCACAAAATTGTTACAGAAGCTGCATCTAGATGTCTGTGCATGTATGTGTAATATACACAGCCAATTCAAGCTTTCATCTATTTCACAATTTTGCACTGCAAGCCACATTGTATAAATCAATGAAATTAATTTTATAAATAAATGACAAAGAAATAACAATTAAATGAAATGAAGAACAGATATTTGGGTTTATCCTATAGTCATTGAGGCTTGAAGAAAAATGAAAGTTTGATATGGGCTGTTCAAGAGCAAGCTATTCAAACTAGTCAAGGGTAGCATTGAGAAATAATCAAATAATTCAAAGTGCAGATTGTACAAAGAGGCAGAAGAAAATATATATGTGTAGGACATGACAGTCGCCCAATTGATTCACTGAATCATCTATAAAAATGATCATGTGCCAGGAAAAATTGGTGGAACATAGAGTTGAAAATTGGTGGAACATAGAGTTGAAAAAGTTGAGAATGAGCAAATTAAAGTATTGTGGGAGTTCCCACCAAATCTTAAGAAAACCTGCACATTGACAAAAATTCTGTCAATTGCAGAAGGCCAGAATTGCTTGTATCCACACATATTGATATATTATAATACCATAGGTTCTTGGAAAGAACTTGATGCATATGAAAACCAATACCATCTAAAGAACTGGCAGCTGTGATTTTGGGCAGTGTACAGAATATAAATAAGTAGTTAAAACAGTTAAAAAGATAAAATGGACAGCCCAGATTTATATCAATCATAACAATGACAATATATTGTTGTTTCAAGACAATACTTAGATGTTGTGGCTCATGACTTTTCTCAAAAGAGTATTCTACAATTCATAAGTTCAGGTAGTAGACCTGGTTGTCAGCAAAAAAATTGCAAGTAATGGCCACAGCAAGCATATGATTTAGGTTCCACCAGCAATGCTTATCTTTTCCTGATCTACTACAAGGAGAAGGTTCTCTCCTAAGTGTAATGGTATAGTTTAGCTTTACATAACGGCATAGACCTTGTAATATGTATTTCAGTTTTAACTTATTGTCCTTTAAATGAAGATGACTTGGCAATATATACATGCAGACATTTTAGAGTGTGTTACTTCCTCTAATCTATATATATATACAGTAAAAGCGAAAACCACTCACACATTAATCACAAAATCTCCAGAACCGTAAAGCCTACAAACTTGAAATTTGTCATGTATGTTCCTCTTGGCTTCTAGGTGCTCACTAAGAAAGGATTTTTCAAAATGACCATCACAGCATGAGTATTTCTTATATTAATATGAACAAGCTCTGATGCTAAGGAGTTCTACTCCCCCTCCCCACCTGAAAAGAAATCTGATCCAAATGCAAAACACAAGCAGAGGAGTTTCATTTTCGCTTTTGCTTTCACAGCAGCAAGCAGCTTTACTACAGAACAGTTGAGCTAAGCCACGCTAGCCAGATGAATACCAATGGATGCTGGTAGGCAGAGACAGATTTCCCCCCCCCCTTATTTTCCACCTCCGTTCAGATGAATCTGTTCCTTCTACTGTAACACCAGCTAAAGGGAAAAGAGGCAAAAAACGGCGGAAAAGATTTACCGATGCGATTAGGAAAACACAAGCA
>QLTV01002023.1:946659-958552 GCA_003457575.1 Thermophis baileyi
AGCAAAACCAGGAATGTTGTTTACAGGGAGGTCCTGAGCAATTCATCCGAGGGACGAATTGAAAGTCTATGCTATGCAACTACCTAGACAAAACAGCCACGGTTGCTGCTGGGATTAAAGGGCTTAAGCCCATCTATTTCATGGTTGTTACACTTACAATAATGTCTTCATCTGTAACAGAAACTTAGCTTACAATCTCTAACGAAATAATACAGTCCCTTTTTAACTACTCATTAATTTTCAAGCTTTAAGTGTCAATTTATCAAGCCCCATCACATAGTTTCGTAGCAAAGCACGGGTATCAGCTAGTAGTTTTATAATTAACTTTGTAAACATTAATCTCTAAGTAAAGTGGAACTAATAAAACACATGGCTATTGTCTAAAATACAGTTAAAAGCTATCGTATCTTCAAACATTGAGAGAAAATAAACAATTTGCCAGTTACAAAGTGAAGCTTGCTCATATGTGCTAGAAATTCACATACAGTGGAGAACTTGTAATTCTCAGCTGAAATAACTTGCATGATGACTGTTACTTCCCATCTTAGAAAAAAAAAATATCTTGGTTGTTTGAATTGCTGGTAAGATGATACTGTATTGAAAGAGATAAGGAGGGATGCCTTCTCCTAGCTTGACAGCTAGGGACTCATCTGGTCTGCAGAGCATTGGCCAAATGATGAATGGCTTTCCCAGATGTTATTCTTGGGCTCCAGTTTGACCTGTATGATTCATTTATTTCCATATGGTAGCTATCATACATTGCTATTTTATGTCATAGCTTTTGAGAGCTTTTCTGCTCTGTCCACAGAACAAAATAAAAGGAATAGATGAAAGGAGTCAGTGAAAATAATGCATTTGGTCCCTTGACTTTGGTGGAGGTCAGTGTGCTCATCAGTGAGACAGACAAAAGAATACATTTCTGCTTTATGTTGTTTCTAATCCAGGCTACTTCAAAAATTGTGTTGTGCTGTTTTTTTTTCTATGCATCATTTGCCTTTCTGACATAACAGTAGACTATGTAGAAAGAATAGATGTGCTCATTCTGGACATAGGAGGGTGTATGTGCTAGATTACATGGTCCTAAAATGTATAAGCGTTCTGTTTAAATCTTCAACACTCTTCATTCCCCGTGTTATTTTGTGCTTTTCTTCCATTATTATTACACTAAATTCAGTGAGGCTTGTTTCTGAATAAGGCTTACACAAAATTATATGGTTTTGCAGGCAGATACCCAGAAAATATGAGACACTTAAATTCACATACTAAGTAAGAGTAATTCACCCTTAGTTATTTTGGTCAGATTTGTTAAAATGTTAATGTAGAAGACATAATTGACTTTATTCCATATCATTTGAAATAATGATATAAAAAGGCCATAAAAAGTAAGTTTTACAAATAAAAATAATGTTAACAAAACGAAGTTGTGAAGGTAGTATAACGAGACAAGTCAAAAAGTTCATTGTATTATTAGTTTTTAAAATATTTTTCAATACCACCTGTTTTTTCACTAGATTAATGGTAAAGAATACAAAAGAATGCACATTAATTTATATGAGTAATAATTTATAATTATAAAATTTAATTATAGATCGTAAGTATGTGTCTTTTGTTACTACTACAATAATGTTTATCTTTGTAATGTAATACACTTTTTGTTATTAAACAATTAGATTTAGTGATAGGTTAATGCATATTATGCAATTTGTCTTTTATGAAAAACTGCTATATAATATGGTTGAAAAGTATTTCAGCTTTGAAACTTAGTTTTATTAGATTTTTCCTTAGGCACTAAAGAAGTTCATTTTTCTATTGTAGCATTATGGCTGTTATCTTTCTACTTCTCCCTCATAGTGGATATAGCATCCAGGAATGGGTTAATCCGTCTGCTCTGTGATTGGACTGAGTGAGCCTGTCAAGTTGTTTAAGTGCCTCCCTTGTTGCTATGCTTGGCAGTTTTTTTCACTCAGTCACTCAGGACTGTTGTGCCACACCATTCCTCCGGTACTATTGTGAAAATTAGTTTGCTATATCCACTGTGAGGTTTCTACTTATTGCTGGAAATTGGGAGACTATATTTGCCATATATCTGAGACGGTGTTGGTGAGTCGGAGACTGCTTGCTTGCCGAGCAGTTAGCCGAGCCACGGCTCGGGCTGCCTCAGGCAGCAAGCCGTTTGGGCTGTAAAGAACGGCTTCGTTTGCAGCTGGGTAGAGTGCTTTCGCCTTAGATCGCAGTCGCTATTTCTGTCGCTCTCTCTGCTCAGCCAGGGCCGGGAGGATTCAATTCGACCTGTCAGTCTACCCGATCGGCCCTTTGATCCCAGCTGTTTGTCGGAGGTCTCAGCGGCCATTTTGACAGCGTGGCGGCCGGCCGGACTTTAAATACTCCGTATTTGGCTTGGGAGACAGCGATTGAAGAGGACAGTGATAAAAAGGGGGTGCCCTGAGCAGGACAACATTGCATCCCTGACCCTTAGCCTCTTCACCGGGTGGACTGCGAATTGCCAACATGAATGGACGGTGGCCATTTGCCACCCAGTGGCCATTTTGTGGACTTGTCTCGTTGCCTTGGTGACTGCCTCAGGAGACTGGACGGCACCATCGCCGATCTGAACGAGCGCCCTAACCACTTGGTTTTCTGTCTCCTTGACTGCAGACAAATAAGAAAGGGAAATTAGTGGAGTGTTGGCGCTCCAGGGTCTGCAGTCGGCCACGCCCTACCAGGCACGGCCTTAGTCACCCATAATAATAGCTCCTGGCCGTTTCAGCGGAGTGTGTGCACCCCCAGGCTAGCAGCTAGCCACGCCCCAGAAGGGCACGGCACTCGGTGACCGGCAGGGCCATGCCCCAAAAGGGCACGGCTACTTGAGGTCCCGCCCTGTTAGGGCACGGCCTGGCAAGCGGGATCGCCAGATCCCTTGAGCCGAGGTGGCGCAGTGGTTAGAGTGCAGCACTGCAGGCTACTTCAGCTGACTGCTAGCTGCAGTTCAGCGGTTCAAATCTCACCGGCTCAAGGTTGACTCAGCCTTCCATCCTTCCGAGGTGGGTAAAATGAGGACCTAGATTGTTGGGGGCAATATGCTAACTCTGTAAACCGCTTAGAGAGGGCTGTAAAGCACTATGAAGCGGTATATAAGTCTAAGTGCTATTGCTAAGTGCTATAGATTCACCATTGGACTCTGACTGGTCTCGTCGTAACTCGGGTGTCTGGCATCGGTCTTTGACTGAACATTCTAGTTATCTGACCATTGGTTCTCCTTGCCTGGATTCAGCTTGAAGGCTAACTGTTTGTTGTGACCATTGACATGGCATCTAAGGCCTCCTGCTCAGCCAAGTCTGGGGCTCCTAAAGGCCATCGTGATCGCCATAGGTCAAGTGACTCAGAGCGACCTACTACGTCAAAGGAACGGGCCTCTGCGTCCTCTAGGGCTTCTAGAGCGAGCAGTATTGACGAACAGTGTCGTCACAAGAAGCTTGACAAGCTATGTGACAAGGCGGCCTCCAAACGTACTTCAACTGCCGCTCCGTCTGAAGCGGAATTGAGGTCTGCTACATCTGTGACGGGACTGTCAGGTGTTGGGGTGTCAAACCTAGACACTATTACCCCTAACTCCAATTGTCAACTTTGGGGCCCAGGAGAGAATTTCCTCCCTTTGTCAGAGGTCACCACGGGGACAGCGGTCCAGCGGGCTACGGTGCCAGAGGCCATCTTTACTCCCACGGCCGCAGGACTTCGGTCTTTCGATGAATCCAGACCTGTGGTACCGGCCGATATGAAGGCTATCGTGGCGGAGGCGATTAGGCTAGGGATTGCAGAAGGACTTCAGCAGTCCAGGCAACAGGGTTAGGGCGATGCCGGAACCTTTTGTAAACACGGTTATGCTATGGAATACATGGATGCGGAGGACTACGCCCAGTCCGTGGGTCAGAGATCTGACCAGTCGGCTGGAGACAATCAGTCTCAAACTTCTGCACGTGACTACGAATCGGACCTGGAACTGTCGGACGATGAAGGTGTTCAACTTGAGCAGCCGTCATTCGTAGGCTTGCTTCCGATCCACCTTTTTCGACCTTTAGATCGCAGGATCGCAGCCGGCTTGGCACCCCCCAACTCTGAGCCAGAGCAACAACCAGGGCAAGATTTGACGGACCCTCTGTTCCTGGAGCGCACGTCAGAGGCTGAGGTAGTTCCATCGCTGAAGATGTTCGTGTCATGGGAGCGGGAGGAATGTACTCGATTGATGTGGCACAACGGAGTCTGTCGCTTCGCTTTTTCATTACAAACTGCCAAGCATAGCAACAAGGGAGGCACTTAAACAACTTGACAGGCTCACTCAGTCCAATCACAGAGCAGACGGATTAACCCATTCTTGGATGCTATATCCACATTTCGGAGAAGAGGGGTATCAGGTAAGACCAACGCCTCTTTTCACCAAGCTAGATCATGGTCACTCTTTTTTTTTTTGGCTCTTACATTTTTCCTGTCTCACATGGCCTGTACGTTGTTGACATACAAGTAAGGAGATATATATGTAATTCTTAGTGGAGGCTGGCCCAAGAAAATGCAGGACTTAGGCATTTTAAACAAAACAAAACAAAACATTACACTTATTAACTGTAAAGCTCAGTGAAAATTCACCAAAGGAGAAAAGGGATGGGAGAACTCACTGTTCAGACTGCAAATCTAGATTGATTTAGCAATTGTATTAAATGCTTTAACACACATTAGAAGAAAGATTAGTGATTTTAATGCAACAATTAAAAGTACTACTATAGCATATGAACTATGAATAAAAAAATTTTTTCCATAGAATATAAATATCTGTAATTCAATTCAGCTTAAAACATTTTATTATTTGCATATCTAACAGTTATCTCAAACTACTCTATCAAAAAAATCTTATAAAAATATAAGTACATTATTTTATGTTCATATAAGATAAACCAGGTGAAACAAAAGAGTCATAAATATATCTGCGTTCTGATTTACTAATAAGTAAATTGGTCCAGTGTTTAAACTTAGATTAGAAAAATGGCTCTCTTTCAAAAAAATGTCACCAGGAGGCTTATAGTGTAGGTTTATGATTTACTGGTTTAGCTCAAATCTTATTTCTCAAAGTTATATTTGAAATATACCTTGTATAGACTAGATTTTTTAAAATTCTGTACAGCATGTTCCATAATACTTCTTAGTAGAGATATATTCCTACTAATAATAATTACAGTCCAAGAGTGAACATGAAGAAATAGGTGGCAAGAAAAAAATGTGTCTTTCATCTGTTTTCCAGATGACAGATTTACTATTTCCTTAGATATTAATTATTAGCTTTCAGAGATAGCAGTGTTCAGCTGTTGCTGAAAAGGAAGAAAAGTACTTAAGACAAAATATGAAATATGGTGGAAGTTGTTGCAGCCAAAGATATACTTGCCAGGTCATCCAACAGGCTTCATTACAGACTCCAACTGACTCTACAATTTTAGGTGCCAGATAAGGAAAATAATGTATTTCCCACTTCTATGTATGTTTATGTTTTTCCTGTCATGTTCTCTGTCTCTCTCTCTCTCTCTCTCTCTTTCTCTCTCTCTCTCCCTCCCCCTCTCTCTCACATACACAGTGTGTGTGTGTGTGTGTGTGTGTGTGTGTGTGTGTGTGAGAGAGAGAGAGAGAGAGAGAGGGATAGATCATTATCATTATTATGATATCTATTTTTATTGTTTTTAAATTAGAAAGATTCATGCTTTCTTATTTCCTTAAGAGCTGTTAATTGCAGAATTTCCTGTGTATACAGAGGTACAGCATAATCATAATTAAACTTTAAAAAGAAAAGTCTATTTTGGCAAAAATAATAAGAATGACACTTTAAAATCTCTCTCTCTCTCTCTCTCTCTCTCTCTCTCTCTCTCTCTCTCTCTCTCTCTCTCTCTCTCTCTCTCTCCCCCTCTCCCCTCCCCCCCCCCCCCCCCTCCCTCCCCCTCCTCCCCTCCCTTTCTCCCCCCTCCCCCTCTCTCTCATTCTCTCTCTCTCTCTCTCCATCTCCTAGACAAGCTAATACTGGTATGGAAAGGAAACCTTGCTGAATTCCATTCCATTCCATTCCATTCCATTCTCTCTCTCTCTCTCTCTCTCTCTCTCTCTCTCTGTATTTCTGCAAAAAGTAGGGGTTGGCATCCAAAGGCCTGCTATCTGAAATGATCCATCCTACAGTACCTCCCCCCCCAAATATATACCTACCTGGCTTATATAAAAGAGGGAGAGAGCCCTCTCTCTTTTGCCTATTCTTGTGAGCACTTTCTGCCTCTTCAGGTGGCCATTTTGGTGATGGGTTTAACTGCTGCTTCACTGTGGGCAGGACAACAGAACCCCCACCTGGTAGTGGCAGAAGTGTGAGCAAGTATGAGATGGAGGACGAAATGTTGGTAAGACTGTATGGCCTCTAGCACCAATGGTTAGAAAGTTGCTGGCTCACCATATAAAACATAACATTAAGTCAATTGTATATGCCTGAGACTGATAGATTTCTATTTCATTTCATTAATTTTTTGATCAAACTAGATGATCATTGTATGGTTAGAAACCAGAGCCACTGGAAACAATTGTTGCTGGTAAGATTTACAGCTCCATATAGTTTACACAAACACTGTGTACATGCATTCTGCAATGTTTAGGACATCTAATGAAGGCTCAGTATGCCTCATTTTTAATGCATGGAAGCAAGGGGTCATTACCAGGATGCTTTGGGCCCAAATAAACAACGCTTGAGCCCCATTTTGAAATACCTTAAAATAGGAATGGGACAACTAAATCCGATTTCTTCTTTCTGCCTTTGGAAGATTCCTCCCCATCCTGCCATTCTGTCAAGCATTCTACTTTTGTCATTTCTATCACACGGATTCTTACTGCTTCATTCTACTAGTAAAGTAAAAGAGCTTTCATCTCTAATTAAAAACTGATCAAATATTTTTTCTATAATTTAAAGTGGTCAGTTGACATTATTTTAAAACTGAGTTTTAAAACTAATGATTTTCTCTCAAGACCTGTATCCCTAACTCCCATTTCCATTCTGCAAGGATTCAAAATTTTTCTTTGATGTAAATTAACACTTAACATCCAAAGTACAGTGGTCTTATTATGAGTAAATTGAGACCGTGTTCTGTAACAGCTTAGCTGGGGAAGGCATTGTAGATATTCCAGTCTACCTTGGGTAGTGGTTAGTTTGCTTCTGTGAGTCTCCCTTCATTATGCTTGCTTATAATCAATTCAGCTTTAAGGCTGAAATAGATTTTGAATCCTTTCCTTATTATTTTAACATACCATTGTGGAATCTAGACCAGAGTTCCCCAACCATTCTGGCTTGGCGGCCTGGGGTGGGAGGGGGGGGAGAAGAGGGGATGGGTTTGTGAGAGGGGCAGGTGCACGCGCACAGCTCACATGAGTGGGGCTGCGAGTGCCTGGTGCTTGTGCAAGTGAGGCACCCACTCGCGCAAGTGGGATTGCCTGTGCATGTGCTGGCGCACCACTCACACAGCCCGGTTGCGAATAGACCATGAGCCGGTAGTGGACTATGTCCCACAGGTTGGGGACCTCTAATCTAAATCACATGAAGTCCTAGCCTCAGTTGATAGATATTTTATGTAGATGTATTGTAGATACCATACTTCTACGTATGTATACACAGATATATGTAAATGTTTGAATACATATAATTTATATATATGTAACTCAAATGTAAGCCTATATACATGTTAGATAATAAAATAATAATGCAAATAATAAATAACATCAAGTAACATTGTCTTATCCTAGATCATTGGAGAGGTGGATAAAAATGCCAAATCCAGTCTAAACATCTGGCTAACTTTGCAATGAACCATAATAATAACAGCAACAACATATTAGATTTACAATGCTTCCAAATTAAATAGATTCAAGGAAAGTTGAAATTAAAAATTCAATAAAACCAATCAGATACACAAAATAAATGTTCTTGAGAAAGTGCTTCATTCTTTTTTATCCTTAACTTCTCTGTTTATTGGTTCATGTATCATATGACAGAAATGTGGTTTCAAAAGTTTGCTTTGATATTAAAATGGTCAGTTCTACGACAATATTTTGTTTTGTATATATTTCTTGCAGTAAATCAAAGTCACTTAGTTGCCTTTATTGTGCATTGAATTCCTGGTGCAGCAAATGTATAAAATCTCAAATTACTAAATCCAGTTAATTCTCCATATTGTGTTCTCTTTGCTATTTCTTTACATTATATTTGCCCCAGGGAAAACTAGTTGCCATTGAACTTAAGAGCCGGTCAGAGGAAAAAAATTACTGATGTTGAGAAGGTAAAAAAGATTGCTGTTTCTCAGTTAAATAAAAAATGTTTCTGTTTATAAAAACTACTGATATGTTTTTCTTTAAAGTGTATGCAGCTGGCAGTTGGAAATTTAATGTTTCACAAGTGCTGATTATTACTTGTAATATTGTTTAAAACTGTGTATGCCTGCTTCAGTCTTTATTTATGACATTTAGTGACAAGCTAGCATTGCTTTATATACAAACATTATCAACTAGATGGTGTGCAGAAGTATAATGTTAGGTCACAGTGCAAATGCTTACTGTGACTTCGACATGATTTATGAAGCATGTGAATAACTTAGAAAAACTTCAGTGATTACATGGGTCTTCAATTTTACTGCTATAATCTTGTTAATACTGAAATACAAATAAATAGAGAGCTCCTTTTGAAATATTCCCAAGTATGGAAAACAAAATAAAGAATTTAGAAATACTGGAAAACATTTTTGAGTTTTTCTATAAATTGCGTTATTTTTATCTGGCCTGATACAGATAGAATAGCATTCCCAGTTCAAGGGACGTGAAGCTTTTTGCTCCCCTTTATTTTTAAAACAAAAATAAAATGCTTTTAAGCTGCTTCTAAGATATATTCTGTATACCTTAAGTATGCATGTATTCTATATAAATCTTAAACTTCCATCTGTGAATAATCAATGTGTCCATGAAATTACCAAGAGTCAAGCTTGGCTAAAAAATTCTCACTTTCCTCATTATCCAGTTGGCTGGCTGATTGATCTTAGAAGTAAGGAGATGAAGAAGATACTTAAGAGAATTGTCCCTCATTGGTCTTTCTCTCTTAACATCAATCTAGTGATGTTTTATAGTTTACTGAAGTTCTCTGGAAATAAAACATTAGGATGAACACCTAATACAGTACAAGCAAAAGACAAAGAACAAATATGGCCAAATGTGGATACAATCTCAGATTTTGGACGTACATGGTGATGCGAGAATAACAAAGCATCTGTGCTAATTGTGCCTGCAATTCTCATCTATTGATCTGCTGGGGATGATGGGTCAAAAGAATCTTCTGAAAGCCTTTGTTTGCTAGGTGTATAATAGACAAAATGACTTATATTCTCTCAACTGGGTTAGAGATACTTAATCCTTGAAGGAAGCAGTGGCATGTAACTTCCTCAAGAAGCCATTCATCTACCCAGTAATTTTACATAACATTCTATCACTAACACTCCATACATACACACTTTTTATGGATGGTTGTTGAGAACATAGTGAAATAGCAATTACAGAAAGTCCTGTTTTAAGTGGATTATCTAGATCCTTCCAACCTAGGTTCAAGCCTGGGCCTGGGCCAAAAATGGTACTACAGGTAGCCCTCAACTTACAATATTTCGTTTAGTGACCATTCAAAGTTAAAATGGCACTGGAAAAAAAGTGACATGACCATTTTCCACACTTATGACCGCTGCAGCATCCCCATGGTCACGTGATAAAAATTCTGATCCTTGGGAACTGGTTCATATTTATGACGGTTGCACTGTCCCGGGGTCATGTGATCAGCTTTTGCAAGCTTCTGACAAGCAAAGTCAATGGGGAAGCCAAAATTACTTAATAACCTGTGTTACTAACTTAACAACTGCAATGATTCACTTAACAGCTGTGGCAAAAAAAGTAGTAAAATGGGTCAAAACTCACTTAACATATGTCTCAGCAACATAAATTTTGGGCTCAATTGTGGTCATAAGTTGAGGACTACCTGTAGTCATTCTTGTGCATGTCCTGCAGCAAGACTTAAATAGGGTCAATCTCATCCTGATTGACCTTTAAGGAACATTCAGTATGATCATCCATGGTGTCCTTTTGGGAAATCTGAAATAGCTGGAAGTTGAGAGTACTTTTCTACAATGGTTCAGATCTTTATAAATGCATAATTAGTGAGAGAGGAGTTAGTGACCCAGTGGTGACTTCATTCTAGGTTGGCCTAGTCCTTGGTTCTTTTCCCATTATTTTTAATTGATACATAAATTGCTAGGAGAACTAATGAGTTCAGGATATAGTATCAGCATGCTGATGATACGCAACTTTGTACATTTTCACATCAAACTAAGCAGGAAGTAGATTTGTATTTGATTGGTACTCTACGTATTTCTCACTTCTTTTTGGTTAGATTGGGTAAGACAAATTATCAAAAAGTTGTGAAATCAATTGTGGTTCTTCTTTTAGAACAGAATATAGTCCCAGAAGTTGTCTGTGTGGATGTACAGAATTGCATATACAGAATGGTTGGACATAATGGATCACTCATTTAATTTAGAAGATCAGTAGGCCATAAAGTACACAAACAGTTTTCATTGAATTTTGTCCTGAAAAACTGAAGGAAGTAATGTTTTCTGTGATGAAAACACAAGGCTGTTTTCACTCAGTTCTTAGTAGTTTTGAATTAGTTGGAAAGAGTGGCTGCTATGTGCAGAATAAAGTATGTGTTTATAACCATGTCCTATTAACATTCACAGAAAGGTAAACATCTGTCAGTCCATTTGAAGAAAACAAAACAGATATTAACAATATACTGTAGTTAAAATGCTAAACATGATGTATTACTTTCACTGCATTCAGATCTTTCACGTTGGAAAAGTACATGCTTCATAAGCTGTCTGTTAACAGGGTTTTTTTTTTTAACCCATTCTTTCTTAAACTGGTTCTGGGGGTTGTTGTTTTTTAGGTCTCTTACTACCATTTTATGAAATCTTAGTTTGAGTGCTTGGATTATTATAGGTTATTAAAACTCAAATCTGTACACCTGGTCTCTCTTTTTAAAAATTGAAGGTAGCAAAATATACAGGATTCTAAGTAAATTTCCATACAATTGTGGCTATATTGTAGAAGATGACTTTCACAAGGAAATGTATAAAAAGAGCCAGAACATTGGGCTATGGGATTGAAGAAAATCACTGGTTGTTGTTTTTACATTTTAAAGTACCGTTTTGCTTTCTAATTGGTATTAATTGGCTGAGGAGGCTATTTGTTATATTTGAATCATATGGTTTATAGAGCACTAGCTAAATACCCGTGCTTCGCTACGAAACTATGTGATGGGGCTTGATAAATTGACACTTAAAGCTTGAAAATTAATGAGTAGTTAAAAAAGTGACTATTATTTCGTTAGAGACGATAAAGTAAGTTTCTGTTACAGATGAAGACATTATTGTAAGTGTAACAACCATGAAATAGATGGGCTTAAGCCCTTTAATCCCAGCAGCAACCGTGGCTGTTTTGTCTAGGTAGCCAGGCTAATAAGTTGCATAGCATAGACTTTCAATTCGTCCCTCAGATGAATTGCTCAGGACCTCCCTGTAAACAACATTCCTGGTTTTGCTGTCTGGCTGGAGGATGACCAGGCTGTCAGGTGAACTGACTCTGGAGCATGCCACATAGAACTGGCCATGGGAGAAACAGGCAGCTTCCCTTACTTGTGTTTTCCTAATCGCATCTGTAAATCTTTTCTTGCGTTTTTTGCCTCTTTTCCCTTTAACTGGTGTTACAGTAGAAGGAACAGATTCGTCTGAACTGAGGAGGAAAATAA
>QLTV01002023.1:961973-987277 GCA_003457575.1 Thermophis baileyi
ATCCAGTTTCAGCAGTCTGATTTGCAAAAGCAAATAAAATTCTGCCTCTGCCTCCCAGCAAGTTGCCTCCTTGCAGTTCTAGTTTCACTTTCATTTTAGCAGTGGGCCTGCCTGCAGCCTCTCAGCTGATGGTCGGGAGGCCAATAATCAGTTGCTTGTGCTAATCAGGCTCTGTCTGTTTGCTGCAAGGAGACAAATTGCTGGGAGGCAGAAGCCAAAGGGTGGGGGTGGCTGGGCGGGGCTACATTCTGTGTATAAGACTCACCCAAGTTTTCACCCTCTTTTGGGGGGGGGGAGTGCGTCTTATACTCCAAAAAATACGGGTATTCGAATTGATATTGCCTCTTGCTCATAATGATAGGATTGACTTGAAAATGTTACCCCTCAATATTTCTGTGTTTGGCAGTTAATAACTATAATTATCCATGTTTACCCACTGCATTAATTAATATAAATGGATATTGCATTTGATTTTTGAATAGGTCCCCTTCCCTACTTGAATCAAATGATAGGTGATTTGGTTTTAAAAACTTTTACAAAACTTTGGTCTACACATGTTACTCAGCTCAATCATTAAGGGGATACCTATATGTATGAATTTTTAAAATATAAACCATCTGTTACTTAAGTGGTATGGAATTAATATGGAATTAACATCCATATTATCTACCCTTTTAAAAAGTTCTTCCTCACAGTATTGGCATATGTTGATAGGTACAATTCTGACTTTAGAATAAAAAAAATTCGATACCCTCCAAGTTAATGATGCTTTCAGCTTCAAAAAGTTTCTATAATATGATCCAACATTCTTTTTAGAGTTTATTAGAGTTCAGTGGATATTTTTTCTTGCTGTATAACAATAAAATGGTTATGATGTTTTTACTTACAGATAGCCATAAGGAAATGTTGATAAAAGATATTTTTTTCATTAAAACTAATTATGCAGAAGATTTCCAGAGGTCAAAACAGAGCCAAGAAATTAATAGTTTAATTAGCATGTAATTTAAAAATCTCTTCATGTAGCATTTACAATTGATAGAATCCTACCACCTTATTAGGAAAGAGAAAATAAATGAAGGAATCATATTGAATAATTTTCAGGACAAAATCATAATTTTTAAAAAAGCTCATTGTGAGGACATTTTTGTTGGTATTTTGCTTTTTTTTTACATACAGATTTTTGTTTCAAATAATAAATATGTTTATTTAGTGTAAATTGGCAAGATACGCCATTTGCCTGGAGCTACGTGTTGATAATGCAAGTTTTGAATGGAAGGAGACGATTGAAACATTTTTCCTACTTCTCAATCTGTCACCTTTCAGTGTTAATGGACAATGGTATGCACATAAACTGCATACTAGGGCAAAAGGAAGTGCTCTTGCAGGATTCATTCACCAAATATTTCTGTTGATGTTTGAAAGAAATTCTGAATGTATTATTTATTTATTAAACCAATTTATATAGTTCCCCCTCTCATAAACAAATGGCTCTGGGTGGTACAACAGAGCTAAAACAGTTAAATGCTGTAAAAAGTGTAAACCTGTACCTTTGTACAGGAAAGGAGAAAAATGGTGAAGTTTGCTGGAGCCCATCCTTTTTTTAATTAACATATTTTTTTCAGGAGAACAGGAGCACTTCTGTATAAAAGATATATCTACGTTAGGAATCTGGATTAGCTCTTTTTAATTTTTCACATTGAGCTATTCTATTCTATTCTATTCTATTCTATTCTATTCTATTCTATTCTATTCTATTCTATTCTATTCCATTCCATTCCATTCCATTCCATTCCATTCCATTCCATTCCATTCCATTCCATTCCATTCCATTCCATTCCATTCCACTCCACTCCACTCCTCTATGGCTATCCCTATCCCTATCCTATCCTAAACATTAGAAAAATTCTGTTACTATTAATTTATAAGTTGTATTTGTATTTGTATATACATAATATTATATACATATTATATACTATAAATAAGTTTGAAACCTATTTGAAATTATTTTGACATAATAGAGAACATTACAGTACTGCTATTTGAAGCATTATATTTATGTGCCCACCTTGTTTGCAGTTAACCATATAAAATCTAACCAAAAAATTTGCATTCATACAGTGGTTGTAACATTCCCCATTCACATAGTATGCCGTATAAATGGATTCTTTGCTGAGACGTTTAGTCTGTTAAGCCAGTCGCTGAGCATAATTTATGATTATTTATTTGTTTCAATTTATATAACTGTCCATCTCAAATATATGACTCTGGGTGGCTTACAGCAATAAAAAAAAAATCCCCACTGTCCTTCCCCAAAACATGTATAAAAAAATAGAAAGCAACAGAAAAACCATAAAATGATACACTACCTGTGGATTAACTGACAATTTTAGGTGGCCAAAATACTCCCAAATATTGGGTTCGGTTTATTCCAGTAGGTTTTTCATTCAGTTTTTTTAAAAAAAAAATACCTATCTTTGTGCATAAGCCCATCTGTGAATAAGCTGATGATAAAATTGTTAATCAAAATATCGTAAAAAATGCACCATATGTGGATGAGACAATTGTGGAAATTAAAACATCAAATCATCAAGGTATGCTTATCTAAGGGTGATGCATTTTTCATTGGATTTTGGTTAAAAATTTGATAGACAACTTACCCATGAGTGTATATGGTATATTCATACTGTATATAAAAAATAATCAACATAGCCAAAGTACTTGGTCTACCATACACCTGGGTTCCCCCACCTGAAGATAAAACCAAGTCGTTATGAAAAACCAGTAATGTTGGGACCAATATGATCTCTGGCACCAGTAATGTTCCAAAGGATAGGGACACCAACATGATTTTAATATTTCATTAATATTTTGATAATTCAGAAGGACAAATGTTTTCTCTGCCTGCATAAGTAATAACTTACCATTTTCCTGCTATTTCTTTACACTTATTCCAGAATCTAAACAATCAGAAATACATATTTGTAACAAGATGATTCAAAAGAGGTTCAACACCAGTAAACCATGTTAATTATCCTTGTGACAGTGGTCAAGTACACTCAAGTATCTCAATTTATTAAAAAAATCTCTGCACACTATACGCTGACATTTTGTTGACTTACATTTTGCTTGTAGCTACTGATCAATGTGATTTCACTGGAGAGACTATTCTTTGCCAAATGTCTTAAAAAACATGGTAAAAATGAGATATTTACATTGTTTTGTTTATTTCATTCCCTCATATATTCTGTTTGATTGTTGTTTTGAGAACTCTCCTTTGTTTTTGGATAGAAAATTGATTCAGCTAAGTTGGTAATATTTCCACCTAAGGGCATCCAGACTCTTACTGTTGAAATAAAGCAGTACAATAAACAAGATTTACTCTGATAGCAAAGAAGGAAGCTTGAAGGAGAAATAAAACTACAGTTAGATTTTGACATATTTTAAGAAGCTTTATTCCTATTTAGCCATTCTGTATTCATTCAGCAAACAGAAGGATTAAGATTTGTGCCACAATAATTTTAACATAGTCATATACATCAGTTCCGCAGTCTTCTGTTAGGACAGCTGAATTTTAGGACCTTCCTTGAAAACAATTTCATAAAAGAGAAAGCAAGATGTACAGAATATCAAGAAAAAAGATATATTACAAGCAGACATTTAAAAAGGAATCATTGATCAATAAACATTAAGGATGAAACATATTTAAACAGTTCCCTTTCAAAACTATATTTCTATTTTTATAAAAACTGAACTGGAAACTCAGATTTGTAAGGCATAATCTCAGTGATCCTCTAAGCAAACATATATTTTGAGTGAAGGATACAATCCAGTAACTTCAGTTCTCATTTTCCGAGATGAATGCGTGCTTGTTTCAAATAAGCGAAACCCTAGTCAGATTTAACAAAAAAAGATGCTTTGGGCTTTGCAACCAAACTGCTCTTCAAGAAGAGTGACTACGCTTTTATATGGCTGTCCATTTCACAGAAAACGACTCTGGATGGTGTATAACAATAAATTGCCAACTAGTGCCAACTCACAAAGTACTGATGTTATATGGGCATACTGAGCCATACTCCTTAATGCTTATGCCACTGCATTCTGGACCAGTTGAAGGTGGATTGTCTTCCAAGAGTAGTTCATGTGTAGCATGTTACATTAGTTAAGCTGAGAGTAACTCTCTGAAACACATGTCTATGGAGATTCTCAGTCATCCAAGTCATGGTTGTCCCAAAGGTGGTTTTTCAAGAGGCAACTGGACTTCCTTGGTTTTCTTTGAAGACATTTCGCTTCTCATCCAAGAAGCCTCTTGAAAAAGCACCTTTGGGACATCTCTGAAACACACTAAACATCAAAAAGAAGAACATACAGAGTAAATAAATAAAAATAAATAAATTTTGTCAGAAGGTTGCAAAAGGGGATCATATGACCCTGGGGCAGAGTCATAATTATGAACCAGTTATCAAAAATCTGAATGTAAATCACATGACCATGGAGATGCTGCAATGGTCATAAGTGTAAAAAATGGTCATGTCACTATTTTCAGTGCCATTGTAACTTCAAACGGTCACTAAACAAACTGTTGTAAGTTGAGGATTACCTGTACTAACAATATGCTTTTTGCATTATGATGTCATAATACATATTTTATCTCTCCCATTTCTGTGGACATATGATATTTTTTGTGTAGAAACATTTTATATGTTAGTAAGTACTTGCTTTAATAGCTGATGAGCTTTGCACCGGAAGTGCTGTACACATAGTCCTTGACTTATGACCACAGTTGAGCCTAAAATTTCCGTTGCTAAGAAAAAGACAGTTCTGTGAGTTTTGCACCATTTTACAACCTTTCTTGCCACAGTTGTTAAGTGAATCACTGCAGTTGTTACATTAATAACATGGTTGTTAAATGAATCTGGCTTCCTCATTGACTTTGTCAGAAGGTTGCAAAAAGTGATCACATGACCCTGGGACACGGCAACCATCATAGGGCAGTTGCCAAGTCTCTGAATTTTGATCACATGACCAGGGGGAATGATAGAATGGTCGTAAGTGTGAAAAACAGTTGCTAAGTCACTTTTGTTGTAACTGTTGTAACTTTGAATGGTCAGTAAGTGAACGGTTGTGTTCTGACCTAGGCTTTTCCCAAACCATGAAGCAGACTCCTCGCCCCAATAAAACCTCTTTTATTTAATGTACAATGAATTTCTCTCCAGCAAAGTCTTTCCTCTCCCACAGCCTTTCAAGATAGTTCACAATTACCGACCTTTGTCAGGCTTGGAGAGTGGCCAGGCCGATATCTTTCAGAAGCCGCAATACTTGGCAAGGATGCAGAAATGAACTAATTGTCTCCTGCAAACTTCCCTCCCCTTTCGCTCCTCTTTTATTCTCTATGGGAGGGGCCATTCATCCTCCACCTTTGGCTTTACTGTCGACACTTGTTCCTCAGCTGTTCCCTTCATCTGGCAACTCTGCGCATGCGCACACTGGGAACAGGCTCCAGCTGTTTGTCTGCCTCACTGATGTCTGCCTCGAAACGCAACTGGTAATTGTTAGACTGCCCTGGCCCCATCTCTGCCTCCGACGCAGAGCACTCGTCAGAGCCTTCCCCAGACTCCAGAACTGGCCCATGTTCCTCCCCAACCTCCTCACTGTCCGAATCTGCTGCCAGCTCCGCTGGCCGCTGGAGGGCCACAACAGGTTGTAAATCAAGGACTATCTGTATAAAGTTTTGGCTGGCGTGAATAAAATGCTAGATCTTTTTGCTATTAGGTCTTTCAAATTCAAAGGATAAGATAGCTGTTATGGAGGATGTTTAGTTTGTTTGATCATTTAAAGTCTGTAGAGATTCTCAGTCATCCAGGTCATGGTTGTCCCAAAAGTGCTTTTTTAGGAGGCAACTGGATTTTCTTGTTTTTTCTTTTAAAGACCATTTATTTAAGTAATTATAATTAACCAATCCATAAGAATGGTACCATTTTATATCTCTACTGTAGATAACAGGTGGGCTTCAGCCGGTTCGGACCGATTCGGGTGAATCGGTTGTTAAATTTTTGCGCAGTTCGGAGAACCGGCAAATCGCACCACTGGCTGGCCCCTCCCCGTCCAGTCACTCCTTATCTCTCTTCGCCCACCTTGGCCAATGCCTAGAGTCATGCCCATGGCTGCTGTTCTATGTTTCCCTCACTCGCTTGCCTCGACCACACAGTCTCCGCACATGGCCTAGCTTTCTGCCTCAGGTATCTGCCTTCCCCGATCTCTGTTCCTCGCCCAGCTGCCTCCCCTGTGCCCCGGCCTACCTTTCTGCTGCCTGAACTACCTGCCTGTGCCTTCCCCAATCTCCACAGGTTCCCCCCCAGCGCGCCCTACCTTTCTCCTCCATTTCTGCCACCCATGCCTTCCCTGATCTCCAGAGCTTCCCTCCCAGCACGCCCTACCTTTCTCCTCCATTTTTGCCGCCCGTGCCTTCCCCGATATCTGGAGGTTCCCCCCCCCAGCGCGCCCTACCTTTCTCCTCCATTTCTGCCGCCCTTGCCTTCCCCAATCTCCGCAGGTCCCCCCCCAGTGCGCCCTACCTATCTCCTCCATTTCTGCCACCTGTGCCTTCCCCGATTGATCTCTGATCTCTGTCTCCCTCTAGGACCGGCCTTGGAAAAGCCTGCCCTCACAATCGGCAGCATATTTCATGCCTTAAGCCCACTGGTGGCCTCAGTGCGCCTTTCCTCCCTGCAGCTCTAATTCTTAAAAATTTGGGGGGGGGTTGCGTGCGTGGGGTGCTGGGGGAATCAGTGCCTGGAGCGAGAGGGGAACGTGGGCTGACTGGGCGGGGAAGGAGTACCGGACTTCCAGCGCTCGTGCGGGGAACCCAGGCTTGGAGCAGCAGCAATGGTTCGTTTGGCGCTTGTTAAGGAGGACCGCTCTGCTCCAACCATGCATTTTCCAGCCCGGGCTGCTTGGAGTGAAAAGTATGCAATATGCTGCCGCTAAGCTCCAGGGTTCCTTGCACGAGCACTAGAAGAAAATTGGCCGATGGTTGGCTGCCGCCAGAGCTGGAAGGGTGCACAATCTACCCCTCAAGCTCCAAATGCCTGAACTGGTGAGCTGGAAGAGAGATTTGCCATCGTGCTGGTGAGTATGGACCGAATGGGCTTTTTGCTTTCCCCCCCCCTCCCCATCGCGATCCAGCGTGGTGAAGACAGCTGAATGGAGACGGAAAATGGGGCGTTTCCATTGGCCCTTCTCTTTTTTCCCCCCTAGCCTCCTTATGCCAGCATGCACTCAGCAGGCAGTTGCGATCTTTAGATGGACTTTTATTTTGTCAGCCCAAGAGGGGGGGGAAGGGGCTCGGAATGGTACATCGAAAAAAATTGCCCTGTCTCTGCAGCATCGGCCTGCCTGCACCTCCCCACCTTGCCATGAGTGACGTCGAGATGGCTACGCCCACTCAGTCACATGACCACCCAGCCACGCCCACCCAGCCAGTCATTAGGGCAGAGAACCGGTTGTTAAAAAATTTGAATCCCACCACTGGTAGATAAGACCAGCTTCTGCTAATATATGAAGCAGTGGCCCTTTCGCTTCTGCCCCAAATAAAATTGTTTATTGAGATTTGTGAACCTTTAATTGCAACAGAGATGGGGAATCATTTTTCTCCTTTTTAGACTTTTGCAGTATTTATGCAGGTCTCGAGGGACAATATAATACTATGTTTGAATTTTGTGTTGGGAATAGCCTTGCAAACTTTTCATATTATTAAAATAATAGGCATATTAGAAAATGCATCTTGTTGGATAGAATATATTTTAAGCCATTAAATCATTATAAGAGCATAAATGGAAAATTTGACTGTAGTTTGAGTTGAAACTATAAGAAATGGTTGTCAAATGTTGCTTGACTAAATTAGCAAACAAAATAGAGCATGTCTGTTATCCCTACATTTAACTTAAAATATATAAATAATTTTTAAAAAACCGAACACAGTGAAAAAAGTTGTAGAGCAAATGCCTTTTAATTTAAGGGTGGGGGTGGAATTATCTTACATTCTCTGATAAGAATGGAAGAAGCTCTTGAAAACAACGGAATGAGCAAGACATTGTTTAATGAAAAGAAGGACTAGGGTGACATGATAGCAGTGTTCCAATATCTAAGGGGCTGCCGCAAAGAAGAGGGAGTCAAGCTGTTCTCCAAAGCACCTGAAGGCAGGACAAGAAGCAATGGATGGAACTGTCTATGGAGACTCTCAGTCATCCAGATCATAGTTTTCCCAAAGGTGCTTTTTCAAGAGGCAACTGGACTTTCTGGTTTTTCTTTGAACACGTTTCGCTCTCATCCAAGAAGTTTCTTCAGTTCTGACTGGTTGGTGGGGAATGAAAGGATTTATACTCCTTGCAGACAGCTGGTCATTTGCATTTTTTTAGTGTGTCGTTAAGGTCACCTGGAGGTTTATCTGTGTCATCGAGGTCACATGAGTGGTGCAAATGGGTGTGGAGCCTTCTTGGAACTGGTGAAAGGACTGTGTTGTAGATTGGAGATAGATGATGTCGTATCCTTCCATTCCCACCATCCAGTCAGAGCTGAAGAAGCTTCTTGGATGAGAAGTGAAATGTCTTCAAAGAAAAAACAGAAAATCCAGTTGCCTCTTGAAAAAGCACCTTTGGGACAATGGATGGAAACCAATCAAGGAGAGATCCAACCTAGAACTAAGGGGGAATTTCCTGACAATTAGAACAATGAATTAGTGAAACGACTTGCCTGCAGAAGTTGTGAGTGCTCCAACACTGGAGGTTTTCAAGAAGAGATTGGACAACCATTTGTCTGAAATGGTATAGGGTTTCCTGCCTTAGTAGGGGGTGGGACTAAAAGACCTTGAAGGTCCATTCCAACTCTTATTCTGTATTCTAAGATGCACTGTGGGCAGGTTGTTGCAAAACCTGGATGTCATTGAAGATTAGCCTCTGCTTGGAAGGAATTACTTTCTTTGTATGGGATCTTTCTTTCTTTCTTTCTTTCTTTCTTTCTTTCTTTCTTTCTCTCTCTCTCTCTCTCTCTCTCTCTCTCTCTCTTTCTCTTTTTTTCTTTCCCTTTTGCTATTTATCTCTTTTTTCAGTGTATTATTTCTCTTATCTCTACCTATATTCTGTTCTTTACTTTCTGCAGAAAGAAGGGAATAGAAAATCAATTCCTAAACACACACTCTCTGTCCCTATTA
Source organism: Thermophis baileyi (assembly GCA_003457575.1). NCBI lineage: Eukaryota > Metazoa > Chordata > Lepidosauria > Squamata > Dipsadidae > Thermophis > Thermophis baileyi. Next base: position 971,179 of record QLTV01002023.1, read on the forward strand.
TTTTGTAAATGAGGTACTTTATCTCATAAATTGCTGATTTTATAGTGGGGCACTTTTTGCATATAATTGCAAAAAGGGGGTTCGCAATTTGGGTGTCCTCCTGGACTCACAGCTGAGATTATATCAACACCTGACAGCAGTGGCCAGGGGGACCTTTGCACAGGTACGTCTTGTGCACCAATTGCGGCCCTATTTAGATCAGGAGGCTCTGCTCATGGTCACTCATGCCCTTATCACCTCACGGCTTGACTATTGCAATGCGCTCTACATGGGGCTACCCTTGAAGAGTGTCCGGAGACTACAACTGGTCCAGAATGCAGCTGCGCGAGCAGTCGTGGGTGTGCCAAGGTACACCCACACAAGTGCCATTATCTGCGTGACCGCCTTATGCCACATTCCTCCCATCAACCAGTGAGGTCGCACAGGGTTGGCCTTCTTCAGGTCCCGTCGGCCAGACAGTGCCGGCTGGCGGGACCGCAGGGGAGGGCCTTCTCTGTAGCCGCTCCGACTCTGTGGAACCAACTTCCCCCCGAGATCCGTACTACCCCCACCTTACTGGCCTTCCGTAAAGCCGTTAAGACCTGGCTTTTCCGGCAGGCCTGGGGCCAATAGTTGTTCTGATTGGCCCATGCATGGTTGTGTGAATGTTTTATTTTAAATATAGATGTTTTTTTTTTTAAATTGTTTTTATATGTTTTATTTTTTTATGATGTAAGCCACCCAGAGTCCTTCAGGAGTTGGGCGGCATATAAATTTTATAAAATAAATAAATAAAATAAATTAATTTTAATTATTATTAATAATTATTATTAATATTTATTGCACTTGCTATCAATTGTTCTGGTTCTATCTTTTTAGATTTTGGAGTATTCTTTCTGGAAGATTATAATTGCAATTGTGAAGTATCTGATATGAGAATTTCAGATGTTTATAGCTAGAGTTAGTGATGCTAAGCTGATGAGATAGAGAACCTGGGTTTTAATAAGAGTTCTTAGCTTGTGTTTATACTGTTTCCCTTTCATAAGGTTTACAGGATCTACCCATTTCCTGTTCCTTTTTTTTTTTTTTTTTTTTATTTATTTTTTATTTATTCCTGGGTGACAAGTAAATATATGCAAAATTGCCTATTGGAATCACAGTTTAAAATGTGCATTGAATTAAATGCTTAATTTATGGAGTATTTCATTGATGACAGGTATATTGTGTTCATCCACATGATTATCCTAAATATATCATTCTTTAATCTCTTTGTGAATAATGTTCACCTAGAAATTAAATTCTATGAGTGTTATATGCGTAGTATACGTTATATACTAAAACATTCTTGAAATAAAGTGCATTTGCATAATCAGATGTATGTAGGAATAATTTGTATATTACATTTACTATTATGTACCCTATGGCAACTCCTTTGTACCCTAGGAATAGTTTGTCCATTAAATTTACTATTATGGGACAAAAAAATGACAATTATTTACTAGTTCTAGCAGTGGAATTTAGATTATTTTTCTGTCTATAGAATAAATTTCCATTACTTAGTGTTTCAATTTATATTTTTATATAAAAGTAGGAGTTAGCATTCTGACAATCCTAGTTTATATAAACAAGTATACAAATGTTTACAACGATACCTTTTTGCTTTCTAAATAGTGATTGTCATATATTTTATAATCATGATCTACCATGTTAATTGATCTGACTTTAAAAACTCTATGACCTGAATTGAAAATGTACTTCAATTAGTTTCTCTGTCACAAATACAAAGTTGAAATAAACTGAAAAATGTAGCACTTGTACTTAACATTTGAATGCAAATTACAGGCATCAATGCAAAATGTAAAGGATTTGTTTGAAATATACTGGAAATCCAAAGACATGTGAACTAATTTTACAATATCATAAAATTAGCTTTTTCTATATATAATTTACCCGAAATCTGTTAGGCTAGGGCTTTTTTATGAACAGTGGTAAAATGTAAGATTTCAGTTCAGAGCCTAATGTGGATCATTCTTAGCAAGAAAATGTTCTCTTGGCTGTTTCTTTCTAAAGATATGAAGATTTGGGGAGAGTGAATATCTAAAGTCTCTTCTATTGTTAGCATGCACTGTTAACAAACAAGGCCTTCATTTGGATTGCTTTAATTCATGAGTTTTCAGGATGTCATCAAGAAGAAAATTGAAAACTTTTGCTATACTTTTTATAGTTTACATTATATGGAAGTCCTAATCTTAATCAGAACTGGTTTAAACAAGACAATGTCATAACTAGTTTAAATACGCTGTCTACGTTCCGACCTAAGCTTAGTACACAAGATCATCTACCTTAACATCCTACCTGTTAACAACTACTTTAATTTCAACCGCAATAATACTAGGGCTATCAATAGATTCAAACTAATGTAATCCGCTCTAATCTTGATTGCAGAAAATACGACTTCTGCAATAGAGTAGTAAATGTCTGGAACACTTTACCTGATCCTGTTGTTAGTTTCTCTAACGCCCATACCTTTTACCTTAAACTGTCTACCGTGGACCTTACATGTTTCTTAAAAGGTACCTAAGGGGGCGTGCATAAGCGCACTAGCGTGCCTACCGTCCCTGTCCTACCATCCCCACTTATATGTAATCATTTTATGTATTTATGGCTATGTTTTGCTTCTTTATATCCATTTATTTGTGCCATTTTTTCATGTGTCCTGTTTCCTTGCACTTGTTGACAAATAAATAAATAAATAAATAATAAATAAATAAATAAAAAATAAATAATTATTTAACCAAAGTAGAGTTTGATGTCCAATTTTGATGCACTGGCATTGTGATTAATAAATAACCAAACTTTTTTTTTTCTTATTGAAGTATAAGAGGGATGAAGGCATCTGCAAGGTTAAACTCCAGAATTCTAAATAATGATATAACGGGTAGTCCTCAACTTACAACCATAACTGAGCCCAAAATTTATGTTGTTAAGCCAGACAATTGTTAAGTGAGTTTTGCACCATTTTATGACCTTTCTTGCCACAGTTGTTAAGTGAATCACTGCAGTAGTTAAGTTAGTAACACGGTTGTTAAGTGAATCTGGCTTCTCCATTGACTTTGCTGATCAGAAGTTCACAAATGGTGATTACATGGCCCCAGGGCACTGCAATCATCATAAATACTTGTCAGTTGCCAAGCATCCGAATTTTGATCATATGACTACGAAGATGCTGCAGTGGTCATAAGCCACTTGTTTTCAGGGCCATTGTAACTTTGAATGGTCAGTAAACAAATAATTGTAAGTCGAAGACTACCTGTATTCTTTTTAAAATTTTAGTATGCATTTGTAAATTTATTAGATGCATTAAAAAGGATATTTTGGGGACCCTGATTTTTATCTTTCAAAGTACTTGTTATAATTTTCTAAACTTCTAAATATGCAGGATCAAAACTTATATATCAGTTGGACCATTTTTTAAAAGTTGCAAAGCTCTTCACTTTGTATTCCTATCATTAGAGATATAAAAAAACTTTTCCAAAAGAGACAGATTCTTTTCAAATACTGCCCCAGTTAGAAATGTGTTGAGGTTTGCTAGGCATCAGCACTATTTTGATTTAGAAATTAAATAAAAATACATTTAATTACCCAGGTATTCAAATAATTTTCATTTATTGAAGGAAATTTTTAAAAAACATTTTATGCAGTATCTTATTGATTTTGTACTTATTTACTGCTCTGAATTAAAATGCTTTAAAAATAAAATAGAACAATCTACCCACCTATATTGCTTTGCTGGGATCAGTTACAGAAAATTAGCAATTCTGGAACTCAGTTTAAAGCATTTGGTTCCTCTTTTCTTATTGAACTTTGAATTGTCATCATTTCACTGATAAAAGTATATACTGAACTCCGTATACACAAACTGTGGAAAAAATTTAATTTGTCACTAAGCTAGCTGGCTCCTTAAGTTTTAATAAGATTTTTAGATTTCGCCTCTTGGATTTAAATTGTAATTTTCATTAAAATGAATGAATGTAGTAATACTACCATGGATTCATTGGTTCAGTAGCTTTTTGTGTATTTAAGGACAAGCCTTTTTATTCATTTATTAAAGCCCCAAGTAGCAATGTGACTTTAGGTATATCTTTAGCTACATTGTCTGTATATTTGCTGCTGGCACATAGTGAAGTCATTAACCTTGAGGGAGAGTGGAAGAGTCCTCTTGAGCGCAGGAGGTCACAAATCTCTCAAGAATTTGGGGTTCACAAAGTCACAGTTGTATTACTTATTCTGCACTAATTAAGAGTTACCATGAATCTGTTTGACAATTAAAGATACAATGAACTTTAGTGCATATTTGGCCCTGTGGGATAGTAAACTGTCGTAAAGCAAGCAAAAAGTCAACCAGGATTTATTGCTTTATATACTTTGTTTAATGATATGTATGGTAAATGGCTGATATAAAAGTAGAAATTAATTATTTCTGCACAAGAAGTGGCATTATCAAAAGCATGTATCACCAAGAATATTTTTATCAACTGTGGTCATGTGTAGCTAATTAGAAATGAATTCTCACTCTCCATCAATTTTTATTTTTTGTGACTACATATAGTAATAGTTCATTTTCTTTGCATTATTAATATTTTAATGATTGTTTTAAATGAAAACCTCTTTTTAGCAACATTCAAGCTAAATTCTGTTCTCCATTAAAACATCTGATCTGAATAACATTATTTTGCAACTATTGGGCTAATAACCATAACTCAGAAATTAATTTCACAAATTGTCTGAAATATTCCATTTGTAATGAGTGGTGTGGTGGCCTAGTGGTGAAGACACTTGCCTCCCACTCGGAAGGTGGAGAGTTCAAACCTAGGTAGTGGCAGATGTTTGTCTATCAGGGTGTAAAGAGAAAATATCTGCTGTGAACTCCACGTAGGCATCAGGAAAGGCATCCAGTCAATAAACTCTCAGTTCCATTCAGCTCCATCCTGAATAAATGGATTAAACAGGAGTGTCAAACTGGCGGCCCGCAGGCCAGATGCATCACACCAGATGCATCACACCCAGGCCATGCCCGCCCACCCACCCCAGATCCGCGAATGGGAAAACATTGCAAAACATCACGTGATGGCAACGTGATGCGCTGAGTTTGACACCCGTGGATTAAAGGATTGGAAAAAAAAATTACTGTATATTCCTTGCTAAATTGGTGTTTCCACTGGTACAATCCACAGTATATCCACAGTACATTGTCATCAATATAAAAAAAAATATTTGGAATTAATAAAGATGCAAAAGACTTCTCTCCTGCAATTATTACTTATCATAGAAGAGGTCTTCTGCATCTTTATTAATCCTCGAAATATTATTTATGATGTTAGCCTTTCTATGCAAACTGTTGAATTTTATTCATATCTGCTGGCCTACTAAATCATATGCTTAGACAATTCTCCTTTGTTTGGGTGTTAGGTAAAGCAGGAAAAAAATCCAGGCAGCAACAGAAAATGTAATCGTCACTTCTCTTACAAATAGAACTTTATCTGTATCTGAAATTCCTGTAGCCCCTTGTAAGAAGAATTTAGTGGTGCCAGATGATGACAGTGCAGTTGCTGTGGATTTCACCAGAGGAACAACCAATTCAGCGGGGAATACAGTATTTATTTCATATAGTTTGTGAAATTAATTTCTGAGTTGCAGATTGCACAAATAAGTAAAATATTTCAGATGGATTATTTTTAAAAAAAAAAAAAAAACAAGCTATTTGAGTATGGGAGGCCATTTGAAGTACAGTGGAATTAATGCTGCCTTATTTGTCTTTTGTCCTGGAAAGGAAAGAGGGGAGTTGTAGGAGTAATTCAAGTAATCTTAAGAAATAAAAAAGATTATATTTGTTAAACTGTATGAGAAAAAAAGTTAGAAGATAATATGGCTTTGTTCAGAGTATTACATAAAGAAGATTAAAGACGGGAAACAAGCTGCTTAAACACTGTAAACTAATTAGTTCGATGAATTGTTTTCCAGAGGTTCATGAGATATGAAACATTGGCATCAGTGCGTGAAATACACTCTGCCTCAGTGCTCTTTTCAATTTATTTTTCTGTTAGTGTCATACGTATATAAAAAAGGAAGCAACCAAAAAAAGAAAGAGGTTACAAAAAGAAATAAAAACCTGGCTCATGATTGAAGCTGACATTTTGTCATTTTAAACACGATGCAGAAGTGCCTTCCTGTAATACTCTTGTATAAATACCACCTTCATTTTCTGCCATCATCAGCTATATTGCAAAAAATGATGTCATGACAAGGCCCAAAGGAATTCCTTTCGTTGCTCGGAGCCACTTTGGCAGCTCCAAGCTAAACTAATCATGAAGGAGCTGAGGCATTATTAATTAGTTTGCCCAGTATCAAGGTATTTAGAAACAAAAGCAGAGGAGGGATCGCATGGGTAAGAAAACAGAGACAGGTGTTTGGCATTGACAATTTAGTGTTTGGTTTGCTTTTTCTTCTCTGTAAACAGATGCCTGCACAACTTGATGTGGGCAACAAGTACATATACTCAAGATACACTGCTGGGAATGCATATCATTGTATACTAAATAAGTGGTCATTGAAAAGCTTGATATATATGTATATAGAATAGAATAGAAGCACATATTCTGGTAAAGAGAAGTTCTCTGAGGAGATGGGTGTGTGTGTGTGTGTGTGTGTTGGGAAGCATTCCCTCCCCCATATATTGTTATATTGATGCTGAAGAACCTCAAAATTTATACTGCATGTATTTATATTAATAATCCCTTCCTTGTTTGAACTGCATCTGCATGCAATTATTGCTATTGTGTATAAATAGCAGAAATTGAAAGACTCAGCATGCATGATGTTGGCAGTACTATCAATAGCACAGGGCCAGCTTGTGGGGGATGGGGGGACTGCCAAAAGTGACAAACAAAATGCCAAATCCATGTATAGACTCTAACAAAAAAATACTGTTAATGAGGTAACAACTTCTGTTCAATTTTACAGTAGCGACTTAAGCTTAGGGAGGAAAAGGAGATATTGTCCTGCAACATCTGTAATGTGAACTAATTACCTCACTCAACCCAAGCATAGTAACAAAAAATGATATTGTAGGACATAAGTATACATGTAGACTATGCATATTTTAAACAGAATTGTCAATTTTGAACCCACAAGTAATACTTTAATTGAGGTTTGAAAAGAGATTAAAATGTATAGATAGGGAAATATAGGGAACATCTTCAGTTCTCCTCTATGCCAGGAATTCCCAAACCAGTGGTGAAATCCAAATTTTTTTACTACCGGTTCTTTGGGCGTGGCTTGGTGGATGTGCTGTGGTTTGGTGGGCGTGGCAGGGGAAGGATACTGCAAAATCTCCATTCCCTCCCCACTCCAGGGGAAGGATACTGCAAAATCCCCATTCCCTCCCCACTCTGGGGCCAGCCAGAGGTGGTATTTTCTGGTTCTCCGAACTACTCAAAATTCCCGCTACTGGTTCTCCGAACTACTCAAAATTTCTGCTACCGGTTCTCCAGAACCTGCTGGATTTCACCCCTGTACCAAACTCTATGGTTCTGCAAAAGTATGATAGGGTTATGTAAGAAAATTGGAGGTGTGTGTGTGTGAAAACTAGCCAATATTCTATTGCTGCTTTTAAATAGTTTCTGCAGTCTTGAATCAGATTTGATTATATATGAAAATGTATCATGCAACATTTCTTGTGGGATATATTTTACTGCATCTGGAATACCAATAATCTTCGCTTAACAACAGTAATGGGAACCAGCAGTTCTGTTTCTAAGCAGCGTGGTCATAAAGTGTACCATGCATCGTTATATTGATTATGACAACAGTTCCAGTTGTTCCAGTTGTAGTCTTTATACCATGTGCACAATTATTAGGCAAGTGAGTATTTTGACCATATCATCCTTTGTATCTATATTTTCCATCTCCAGGCTGTATAAATTTAAATGCTTAGTGGATATAAGCATATCAGGTGATGTGTATTTGTGTAATGAGAGAGGGTGGCCTAAGGAGATCAACACCCTATATCAAGGTGTGCATAATTATTAGGCAGCTTCTTTTCCTGAGGCAAAATGGGCTAAAAAAGAGATTTAACTGACAGATTTTTCAAAGTTTTTATGGACTGATGAGATGAGAGTGACTCTTGATGGACCAGATGGATGGACCTGTGGCTGGATCAGTAATGGGCACAGAGCTCCACTTCGACTCAGATGCCAGCAAGGTGGAGGTGATGTACTGGTATGGGCTGGTATTATTGAAGATGAACTAGTTGGAGACCTTTTCTGGTTGAAGATGGACTCAAAATCAACTCCCAAACCTACTGCCAGTTTTTAGAAGACACTTTCTTCAAGCAATGGTACAGGAAAAAGTTTGAATTTTTCAAGAACACCATGATTTTTATGCAGGACAATGCTCCATTGCATGCACTGAAGTATTCCACTGCATGGCTAGCCAGTAAAGGCCTTAAAGATGAAAGAAGAATGACATGCCCCCCTTCCTCACCTGACCCTCACCCTATTGAGAACTTGTGGGCTCTTCTTAAATGGGAGACTTATGGTGAAGGAAAACAATACACCTCTCTGAACAGTGTCTGGGAGGTTGTGGTTGCTGCTGCACAAAAAGTTGATCGTCAACAGATCAAGAAACTGACAGACTCCATGAATGGAAGGCTTATAAGACTGTTATTGAAAAGAAGGGTGGCTATATTTATCACTGATGATTTTTTTTGGAAATGTCAGAAATGTTTATTTGTACATGTTGAGTTTGGATTGACCGAGAGCACAGTAGTTGTTCAATAATAAAATTAATCCTCCAAAATACAGCTTGCCTAATAATTGTGCACACAGTGTAAGTGAATCCTGTGTAGATCTTAAGCATGTCACGGGGTCACCATTTGTGACCTTCTGTTGACTTCCCATTGACTTTGCTTGTTGACAGCTGGCAATGAAGACTACAAATCTAGTGGTTGAAGTGCTGGCCTAGAAACCAGAAGACTGTGAGTTCTAGTCCCAACTGAGCATGAAAGCCAGCTGGGTGACTTTGAGCAAGTCAGTCTGTCTCAATAAAACCTCACAGGGTTGTGGTTGTTGTGGCCACTGTGAAAAGAGACTACTATAAATTCAGTTACATGTTTTGTTAAGTTATTGTGTATGTAGATTTGTTTTCCTACCAATGCTGTCAACTGGGCAGCAACGACTTCTCTCCTATTTGTACCTCTTATAGTGTATATATACAATTTTGTTTATTGATTTATTTTCTTTGATCAGTTTTCCCTTAATTCTCCTTTTGAGTTTTAGAAAGCTAATTTTAAAAAAATATTCTGGTCAACAGTTAAACATTTTGTTTCTTTTATTTATATATTTTAAAGGCCTGAAAATTTCCGATCTGTTCCTTTAGTTGCTGTTTTATAGTGGCTACACATTATAAAGGCAGCAGTTTTTACTTTTAACAGGTTGAAGTGGTGAAATTCTATAATTCTATTTCCTTTTCCCCCCTTTTTTCCTTTTTACTGGGTGAAATTGATGAAGCTTTTACCAAGTTTCTCTTTCTTAGTCCAAGGGGAAGAATGAGCTATAAAACTGTTGTTGTTTACACCAGTCCCCAGAAGATGTAGCCAAAGCAGAGGAAGGAACTAAAATCCAGGAAAGCATTTCCTAAGCTGATGTCACTTCCAGCCAGTTTGCACACAGGAGTCAAGCATTTGTGGAATACAGTGCAGATAAGCCCATAAATAGTACTGTATTTTAAATACTAACATTGCTTGGGATATGACCTCTATTTAATACTTTAAAAAAACTGCAAAATTTTTAATAGGTTGCAGAAGGAAATTCATCTGATTGTGTCCAAATAAGTTGTTTGACTATGCCTAATAATTATTCTCTCTCCCCATCCCCGGTTTTATAATTTATCAACAAGTTTTCATTTTGTGTGCTCTTTTTTTAAAAAATTCACTTTGCCAACCAATGTTATGGAAAAGTTTCATGGGTTCTACCTTAATAAAAAATGCACCTTGATTTTTAAAAAATGTTTTTACCCCAGACATCTGTGGATAGCTTCTGAAATTTACAAAACCTTTGTGTATAATCCCACAGCCGGACCTACACATTAGAAAAACTCAACTAGTGTTTGTTTGCTGCTAATTACTCCATGTAAACCTGTGGGAACTGATTCTCTATTAATGAATTTGAGCAAGCAGTTAGAAATCTTTGCATAATTTTGAAGAAATTATCCGCTTAGTTGTTTTGATTCTCCACCCCCTGTTAGGCCTTCTTGTCCGTATGCAGTCACAGTACCACTGGTGTGATTTTATTCATCATTAATTAGGGAGAAAAACAGGCTAAGAAATAAGAAATTTTACTTGGCACTACTGACTAATGGAGACAGCTGTGTAATTTGGCACCAGTGGGATATTAAATATGACATAATGATAGCATTTCTATCATGGCATTATATATCTGTCATAGCTTTTGTCAGATAAGTTTTTTTCAAGATTTGAAATCTTTCACATGTATTTTCAGTGGGTATTTTTTTTAAAATGTCCAGAAGTCCCATTGCAACCAATCAGGTCGTCTTTTTCTAAATACCTTCCTTTGACTGATGTCTTGTTAGGCAAAAGGGAACTGAGCTTTACTAAATTACATGACAACAATAGCTTGGCACAAGAACATTTCTGGCACGTTTCGTGAGGTGCATTTTACCATATAGTAAATCAGAAAAATTTGATGCAAACATTCTGAAATGTAATACTGCGTTAAGTACGGTGAGTCACATATAATAAGCATAGATTGTTTACTTTATGCTTTCAGTTAGATATAAATAAACTGAGTTGGATTCAGCTATACTAATGGTTGGAATATATCCATAAGTCAGTGGGGGATGGTGTGTGTGTGTGTGTGTGTGTGTGTGTGTGTGGATAGATAGATAGATAGATAGATAGATAGATGATAGATAGATAGATAGATAGATAGATAGATAGATAGATAGATAGATAGATAGATAGATGATAGATATGTCTTGGTGTATTCGGGTCTTTTCCTGTGTAAGATCGAGAGTATCTTGGCGACGTTTCGACAAGGTCCCACTCGCCATCTTCAGGCTGGTGCTTTCGGCTTCGTGCTTGTGCGAGCAAAGCGTGATCGGAGCTGCCGTCTTTCTATAAATATTGGTGTGTGTGTGTGGAGTGCTGGCTTTGTTGTTGTAAGCTGGTTGGTTGATTAGTCGGCTGTTTTGTAACATCCTGTGTGAGTGGGGTGTTGGCTGTGTGCCCTTTGTTCTTTTGTGTTGTAACGGCCTGGGTAATGGGCTGTGTGATGACATCCTGATCGAAATACTCTGAATTCTTTACGTTGGTGTACCTGTATGTATGTATGTATGTATGTATGTATGTATGTATGTATGTATGTATGTATGTATGTATGTATGTATTTATTTATTTATTTATTTATGCATTACTTATTTACTTACAGACTGGCTTGCTTATTTGCATACTTATTTATCAAATTTATTTACCATCCATCTCGGGGTTCAGGTGACTCTGAACAGCTTACATCAGGATAAACAACGCATAATGATTATAAATATAAAAGTGAATTAAAATTATAAAAATTAAAACAAGATAAAATACAGGGGATTGGAAGGGAGAGATGGGGTGCCTCCTCTTATTAGTGTATCAACCATCTCCAGCCAAGAGCTTCTCCTTCAGGACCCCATGCCAGCCAGCATAGCCAAAACTTTCCTGAAGGCTGAAAGAGAGGGGGTGGATCTTACCTCCTGTGGCAAGATGTTCCAGAGGACAGGAGCCATGGCAGAAAATGCTCTTGTCCTGGATTCCACAGCCAAAATTCCTTGGCTGAAGGAATCTGCCAAGTAGGCCTCTTCTGCCAGCAGGAAAGGTGTGGGCCAATCCCACTGGAAAAAGATGATTTTAAAGATGATTTTGCAGATATCCTGGACCCATACCATAAAGGGTTTTAAAGATAAAAACCAACACTTTGAATTGCATCTAAAAGCAGATCACAGCCACTGCAGGTTGGTGTTACATGGTCTGAAGGCTAAAAGAGACTCAAATAACAGCTGCCACTCTTAACTGATTGTTAGATTGCGTAGTTTGAAAAAGTTTATAAACTTTCTTATCTCAGTGTGATATAAAATGTCACACCAATTAGGGATTAAAATGAAAGTACCAGTCATCAGATCATCTTCAGCCAATCTATTTGCTTTTATGAGCTAGAAGTCACTTAACAATTGAGAGAATGTACCATTGGAATAGCTGTGATTTTACTAAAGCTATATAACCGTGATGGCGAACCTATGGCACGCGTGCCACAGGTGGCACGCGGAGCCCTCTCTGCAGGCACACGAGCTGTTGACCAGCTCAGCTCCACTGGGCATGTGCGAGTGCCTCCCGCCGGCCAGCTGATTTTCAGGTCAGACAAAGGGATGCTTTCTGCGGCCCATGCCTTCCCAGATCTCTGGAGATTCTACCCCAGCACTGTTTGGGCACACAAGGCTTTCCCCCCCTCCCAGCTCCATTTGGGGAAAGGAGGCTATTCCCCCCTCACAGCTTCGTTTGGGGATGGGAGGCTTTCCCCCCGCTGTTTTGGGATGTGAGGCCAAAACGGGGATTGCGCGCGCATGCGCGGGGGGTCGCGTGTGCATGTGCAGGGGGTGGGACGTGCGGGAGGAGCATTGCATTATGGGTGTGGGCACTCATGCAGGTGCTACAGTGCGCGCGCGCACACTTTCGGCACCCAAGGGAAAAAAGGTTCGCCATCATTTCTATATAAGATCCTTTTATTTAAATAAAATAATATGGGAATATCGGTTTTGAACTGATAATTAATTCATCTTATTTTAATAAAATTGTGTCCTATATCACTTTAAAAAGATAGTTTATGCTTTCACTGTATTTAAAAGCCATAGTATATGTGTTCTCAGTGTCAGGATGAATTATACATATTAATTGTGCACAGCCTTGAAAAAATATTTGACTCCGAGCCATACAGTATGTAGTATTTGTTAGTGTCTCGCAAAGAGAGTTCAGTGTTGCCTTCCACCTTTTAACAAAGGATAACTGCAAAGGGCATGAATATGAATGAACAATGGAAATGCGAAGAAATATTTTAAACAAATAGCTTGTAACTAATGTGAAACAGGCTGCATGAAAAATGTTACAGGTAGCTCAGAACTCCATTTATGGTGTTAAAATTTCAGCATATCAAAGTGTATTTTTACTCAGATCTACATTACTGAATAGCTTTATTTCAAAAGTGAATATGGCTCAGGTAACTGTTCAGACTTACGTTACTGATCCATATCTGTTTGTGATTCTGTTCCCTTTACCTCCCACGTGAGTTGTACCTTTCTAGTGCAAATAAGCTGCCACTACTACCTCTGCTTGATCTCTGTGCTACAGATGTCTCTAATTAACTTTACTGTGACAGGCCACAGGATACAGTTACATAGGCTGACAGATCCCAGTATCCTTGGAGGCACTACCCTGTCACCTGACACATTCCTTGTGCTAACATCTTTTTGGCAAGCTATTTTTAATGATTAAATCCATCTTGTACCTGAGTTTAATATGAGAAGTGGGGAGTGATAGCCACTAAAAGATAACAAAGAATTTATAGTTAGAAAGCAATTACTGTATCAGCTTTTATTCAGTAATGTAAGAAACATGCTATTAGGTCCCTTTTGAAAAATTCTTATACAACCACGCAGAAAAAAACAAAACAGCTTTTGAAATAATATTTTGGAATATTATCTTAAACAGCCCATAACATATTTGCAAAACTAAATGCTGGAAGATATAGCCTTGAAGAATAATTGTAGTGTGACCTCCAAGACTTCAAGTGGGAAGAACAAAGGCTTGATTTTATTTCTAAAGAACTAAATCTGTATATCAACTGTGACTGTTCGGTTTGAATGCTTAAGTCATGAAAGAAGGTGAAATTCATCAAGTTTTCATTGTATGTGATTTTTAAAGATATAAGTATCCTGGCAGGCTCTGAGCTTGGCAATAATTTCAGCAATTTGATGGTACCTTAAGCATTTAGAATTTAATTCACCTACCCCAGGAATTAAAACAGAGAGACTTATATAACTAGGCCAGATGTAGAAAGTAAATAGAAACAGCAAAACCAGAGATGTTCAGAATGGATTAATAATGATGGCAGTTGAAATGGGTATGCAGGATCAGAGGGTGGCCTCCTCTGAAAGCCCTTGGCATTTGAAATAAACAGCTGGGGAATTAAATTGATATGTGCACATATTGGACAAAAAAGTGAAGATGATTTGTGAAGTAAAACTTATTTCATAATATGACCTGACATGTCAGTTCAGAAGGGGAATGGAGTATGGGCATCATGCTCTTGTGGACAAATCACTTCAGTTGTGGCACTGTAAATCTCCCTTTACAAGGATGAAGTTCAAATTATTATAAGCCACTCCATTAGTAACCTAATTGAGACACAGAGTAACAACATATCATGGCTCCTAACCCTGCCCATATCAGTCTGTAACACCCAATGATATATGGAGTTGGGGTAATGAAGTAATGACAGGCAGCTTAAGTAACTGTGGCACAGTTATAAAAATGCATACTTGGATGATCTGGAATATAAAGTAATAGGGAGGCTTTCTTGGAGCCTGGGGAGGGCGAAAACGCCCCCTGCCCTCCCAGAGGTCTTCTGGAGGCCAAAAACGCCCTCCCAGAGCCTCCAAAAATCAGCTGGCCGGCGCACTGGAGCTGAGCTAGGGCAACGGCTCACGTGCCGGCAGATATGGCTCCACGTGCCACCTGTGGCACATGTGCCATAGGTTCGCCATCACTGTCCTAGCCCATAAGGCATATAGGGCTGAGTGAAGGGCAGAACAGAAGGCTTATCAGTTTATCACAAGGCAAGGCTATTCCAGCCAGTGATTGCTTGCATGTGGTGGAGTCTCAACTTTAAAGCCACTACTAGCAAGCAATCCCTTGTTGAGAACAACCAGTCTCCTTGCTGGATACATAACCTGTTTGTGTCCTGAACTTTTACCTGTGAAAATCTCTGTTCTTTTAAATCCAGACCAGCTGACAGCCTTCCCACGACTCTGAGACCTTTGGACAATACCTTGATGACATCTCTGTTTTGTGCTTTGGTTATTGCAGTTCCTTTGGGGCAAGTTTCAAGGATTGAAATTGCTCAAACTGCATACTTTAAATATTTAAATGCTATGCCTTTTATTGCTTGAAATTTTACAAACCCAGTTGTAAGGTACAGGACACTGAAGCAGAATTCAGAAAAGTCAGATTTGTTGCTGATTCTAGAGTAGGGACTTCAAAATTTGGGTGATATGAATGCTTTGGTGGAGCCACTCAATCTCTGTATTCTCTGGTATTTTGCAGTGCTGCTGAACATCTATCCACTCTTTATGTATTAACCTTTCAAAATTGTCCTGAAATTATGGTAGAATGTGCAAGGCAAACTATAAGAAGCATGTCTTGGAAATTTCATTTCCCACAATCTTTGAAACAGCTTTGGTGGTTGCTACTTTGACCTCCCTTCAAAGTTCTCACTTGGTATATGAAGCATTACAATATATGACTTGGGTCCAATTTACCTGTAGGTTCACTTAATTCTTTGCAATCTATCCTGCAGAGTTTTAGAAGGAACATTTTGCAGGCTCTGCCATAGATACATCCAACATTGAAAATAAACCCTGCTTTTTCATTATGGTGCTGGGCTGTTGTGGAAACAGAGACTCTTATTTTCTCCAGTGAGGTTGCAGGATAGGCCAGGAATGGGTGATGACTTCATCCTTCTGCCTAGAGACTGAGTCATAATTTTCATAGCCACGCCCCGTTGCCTCTCTCTCTGCTCCAGTTATCGACTCAGTCCTTGCCAGAGAGAGACGCTTCGCTTAGTGGCTGCTCGCCCTAGGCAGAAGATTGAGTCATTTCCCATTCAGATCTACTAGGAGAATTTTTGTGCTGAGCAGGTTTGAATTTGGCGCTTTGAGCGCTTGGTCTCTGATTTGGCTGCATTGAATTGGGAGCTCTGTCCTGTCATCTAACTTGGGTTTCTGGTAGCAGGCTACC
>QLTV01002023.1:1000470-1022284 GCA_003457575.1 Thermophis baileyi
TTCCCCACAAAGGGAAGGTTGGAGACTGGACGAAAGTTTTTTAAATCTGCTGGATCCAGGGATGGCTTCTTGAGGAGGGGCCTCACCACCGCAACCTTCAAAGGTTGTGGGACGCACCCCTCTCTCACGGAGGCGTTGATTACAGCCTGGAGCCAGCCTCGTGTCGCCTCCCTGCTGGCTCAGACCAGCCAGGAGGGGCACGGGTCCAATAAACAAGTGGAGGAGCTCATCGCTCCAATAGCCTTGTCCACTTCCTCAGGAGTCACAGGCTCAAACTCCTCCCACAAAATTGGATTAAGACCTGCCCCTGTCATCTCAGCTTGACTTGCCCAATCAGAGTCCAGGTCCGTCCGAATCTGAGCGACTTTATCCGCCAAATACTGTACAAATTCCTCAGCTCTCCCCTGCAAAGGTTCCTCCTTTCCCTCAATGTTAAGGAGGGAACGAGTTACCTTGAACAGGGCGGCTGGGCGAGAATCAGCAGATGCAATAAGAGCGGAAAAATGCTGATTCTGTTTATATTTTACAGGCAAAATATAAATTTTATCTGTAAATTGTTATGTTATAATATTTCTTATATTACGGTAATTATTTGGTGATTTGAAAAACCCTATTTAATGAAAAATTATCTGAATACTTGATAATCATTGAGTATAACACCTTTATTTGCTAAGTTAATAATGTGTAATGGATTATAGCATATCTATTCAAATACAAGCTTCACTGCACAAGCTATACAAAATCCAGAAATAATCTTTTTTAGTTGTGCAATAAAGAAATTCTAGGTGTGAAACAAAATGTGTATTTTGAGAATTTTGTTTCAAGGACAGTGTACTGTTTTGTTCTGAATGGAAAGTAAAAGTTGGGGGTTTAGGTGGTGCTTCAGTTGTTCTAAATGTGCAATGGTACCAAAGATGGTACAGAGTCAACAGGTCCCAAAACCCAGAACCACTCAGTCTTGCCAGGGATCAAAAGCCTATTCCACATTCACACTCCATAGTCTTCAGGCATCAATAGCATCACTTAATTCGCCAAGGACCCAAATATATAATTGGGTATCAACCACGTACTAATGATGCCTCACCCCATGGTGACAGATGAACTCACTAGTGGCTTTGTATAGATGATAAATAGGAGAGGAGAGAGCACCGAACCCCTCAGCACCACACATAATAGGATTGAGAACAGGATCTTCCCCCTCCCCACATCACCACCCACTGGTATTCACTCCAGAGAAAGTAGGAGAACCAGCATAATACAGTGCTGTTCACACCGTATTCATTCAGTTCAAAAGGCTGATGGTCTCAAAAGCAACTAAGAACTCAAGCAGAGCAAGGATGAATGCACCACATCCATCACATTCTCTCTTAAAGTGCAATGAATGCTGTTGTTAGTGTGCTCTGACTATGACCAGGGGTAACTAAAAACTTCCCCATTTCAGATGACATTGCCATTGCTCTGACAGAAGAGTCAGCTAAGATTTGTGATCACGGTCCCATGTCTGACCCTGGATGACTTGGGATAGGCCCACATTTGTCACGATAGCCACTTGATCCACTTCCTACCTCATTTCCAGAGATGGCAGATTGAAGTCCCCCAAGATGAAAAGTCTGAGGAATTCTATCACTGACCCATAAATAAAATCAAGCAGCTCAGACAGGGAAGTTGCTATGCAGCAGGGAAGCTGGTACAGTAGCAACCATCTCATCTGATCCATGGAGGCCAATTTAATGAATAGGTTTTTATATCTAGCGACCTGTGGAGCAGCATACTTGAAAGCCTTCAGTGATTCCCAGATGACAATCATCATACATGTACCTCTCCCTTGAAATCTCAGCTGATAACATACCCCAAACCTGATTGGGCAGATTTCTAAAAAGGCCACCCTCCCTTTCAGACCCAGCTAGGTCTCGGTAATAAATGCCATTTCAGACTTCTCATCCGTAATTAAATCACAGATAATGGGAGCCTTACTATAGACTGAATTGGCATTTAGTAGAAGCAGCCAAAAACCAGGCCAATGAAGGTTTGCTAAGTGGGCACAGGGGTTAATATCAGGAAGTTGCAACATGAGATTGTTAAAAGACATTGGGGCTTAATATTTAGTTAACATTTAGCCATGGGCTTCTCAGCATTGGAGCTAAATGATTGTTGCTTGTTAACGGAACTGAAAATCTGTCCTGGGAGAACTTAGCACTAGTTGAATCATATGTTGAAACAAAGATTTCCATACTCAACCATTGTGTCGCAGCAAACAAACTAGCTTGTAATAAATAGCAGCTCATAATAATAACCATATAGTTAATAATAGCCATAATATGATTTAAGTTTATATCATTTGTTAGTTACTATGAAATCTGTAATAGCTTTTCTAGTTAAATTCCATATTAGTTTATTTTCTATTTATAATTTTTAAGTTAATGAAAGAAAGAAAATTGGATTTTTTATAAAAACATTCTGGACTAATTATGATTTAGAAAATTAAACAGAAGATATCTACCATTATCTCTTTCATAAAAACAGTTTGCTATCCATTTTTTACTTGTACTCTATCAGCTGATAATCGGTTTTATAACAGCAGAGAAGGTTTTTATATTTAACATTCATGAATACTCTATTAATTTGGTCTATTGCTTTGTAGCTGTAGGAGAGATCTTTCGCAAATTTCCCCAAGAGTTCATTTCAATCCAGAGACCAACACACTATTGTTTTGAAGCACACATTGTTTATTATTTCACAAGAAGCAGTGACAGCAAACCTAGAAGGGGACAGAGAAGCAACTTCTTTCTATAGATTTATGCTAATTACAGTATCCATGTAAGTGATTCAGTAAAATAAGTGAATAACCAGCAGCATACTTTGGACATAGCAGCACACATGCATTTAGTGAGGCTGTAAGAACAGAGCTATAAGATAATGATGACAGTATTACAAAGACAGTAATCCTTGATTTAAAAAGCAATATACAAGAACAACCCTGGAAGCAAGGACAGTGGAAATAACTCTAGCAAAGAAACACCTTATTCAGAGAACATAACTTTTATCTAAACCAAGTAGCTATTGTTACTGCTATCATAGCAATAGCAATAGCACTTAGATTTATATACCACTCCATAGTGTTTTACAGCACTGAGTGATTTACAAATGTTAGCCTATTGTCCCCAACAATCTGGGTCCTCATTTTACTGACCTCGGAAGGATGGAAGGCTGAATCAACCTTGAACTGATCAGGATCAAACTCCTGGCTGTGGGCAGAGTTAGCTTGCAATACTGTATTCTAACCACTGCGCCACCATGGCTCCTGGTTGCCCTATAATCCATTTAGTAGCATCATTTCTATTCAGAATTGTGAGAGAAGACCTACATTGTCTTACAGTGTTTTCTTCAAAATATCATTTCCTAGACAGGAGTCTTCTTGTCAACAGATGATGGGGAAGCTTAATATAACCTTGCTTTTTAATTGTAATTCCACTATTTAACACAAATGTTAAATAGTGAACCAAATATTTTGTTTGATAACCCAGAATCTTATTATAGATTATTTCAGGTTGATAATTTTCTACATATAGTATAAATAGATTCTTGTAAATAGTTTTAGTTTCTTAGAAACACAGAGAGCTTGTGCACGCACCAGACACAAATTCCTTGTGTGTCTAATCACACTTGGCCAAATAAAATATTCTGTCCTGTCCTGTCCTGTCCTGTCCTGTTCTGTCCTGTCCTATCCCGTCCCGTCCCGTCCCGTCCCGTCCCGTCCTGTCCCATCCCATCCCATCCTATCCTATCCTATCCTATCCTATCCATGCATCTGTCTCAATAAATATATTTCACATAAACTATTTTTCTTTTCCACCTGAAACAGTTTTGCAACATTTTTGAGATATGTTGCAATATCTAAAAATATGGCAATATCAAATATGGCAAGGAAAGTCATTTCAGCACTAATCAGTGGTTATAAAATACGAAGGCAAAAAATAATTAGGCAATAGTTTTCCCTGAGTGCCTCCTTCCCTCACCTCCAATCTCCTAAATTTGGAAAAACAAATGTTTTTCCAAAGTATAATGTTTATATTGTACTTTATTATTACAGTTTTTAGTAAGCAAAGCCCAATATATTTGTATATATTGGAATAATTTTTTAATAAAGGGTATATAACTAAAATATGATAGGAATCTGAACATAGAGGAAAATTCATAACAGTGTATGGAAAAATGCATCATAATGATAACAACAAAGTTTCAGCTTTCCAGGCGCTGGCCTTGACTTTTGGGCATATTTTTCTTCCAATCTTACTACCTTTTTCGTATGGCAATGTAGATGGCTCATTTAGAGACAAAACTTTCTATCAATTCTAAAGTAATGACCAATTATTATTAAAGGAGCAAGTGATTTATTTAATTCTTATATGCTAAGTTTGTCCCTTTTTAAGAAGAAAACCTGGAATTTACAAAAAGAAGCCTGGAATATAGACCCACTATGTACTGCTTTGGAGATATCTTACTCAGTTTTACTCTTTGAAAAAGAACAAATATTTCTATCCTCTGATTTCCCAATACCATATTTAATCACTTAAATCACTTTTGAAATGAAACCATTCTTGTAGGGAAATTGAATCAAACCAAAATTAAGTCACTTATTTACATGAACATTGCCAACTCTTTCTAGGGGTTTTTTTTTTTTTTTAATGTTTTCTTAACTTAATAAAAGATACACCTTTGCTTGATTTAGAAGCTTTGGTTTAATAAAAATACAGATTTCAAGGCCTAGGGTCACAATTCTAGAATAAGGATTTCCAAAATTGTATGTTTTAGGAATGTCATATTTAAATTATATGTTTTTACGAATATGGAGAAGGAAATATCAAGATGTGGAACTTCTTGAGCAGAGTTCAAGCTGTTTTCAATTAGTTTTGAGAACATATTCGAGGGAATTACAATATGTACTGTTATGTTAGCACATTACTTGCGTACAACAGGATCTGCTTTTGCATACTTGTAAACAAAGACATAGAGTACAGTTTCTCAGGACTCTCTTAACTCAAGGAAAAAATTGAAATGACATTTCTCTTTTGAAGAGAGGTACTTACAAAAGAGACACATATCAAGAACAAATTACTCATATACATTCTTTTTAATGAGTAAGCTTTTAGTCAGTCAAGTTTTCACTAAATCAGTTAGACCAGTAAGCTTTCTGTTTGACACACTGCTAAGAAATCTCATTATTTGTATATGTCTGTGAGATGTTATTGAATCAATTTGTGTTATATCCATTTTGCACCAAAAGATAGTTCACAATTGTTTATGAGTATATAATAAGGGGAACTGTGAGAGAACAAAAGAGGAAGCTTAGAATCCTTTATTTTACAGCACATAATCTCACAAATACTTATAAAATGGTAGCTAAGTTAGAATCAGTACTAGAGTCATCCACTAGCACTTTACAAATCAATCTTTCTGTGCCAGGCATTGAGCTAAATGAGGGTCTGAAAAGGTCTTTATATTATCTGATTGGCAAAAGAAGGTGATGCTGAATGTAATAGCTTGTTGGAGGCAATTCTGTTGAAAGACAGTGACTTGACACTCTGGCAAAGGCCTAATGCAGAATAAGCCACAGGCAATCCTAGCACAAAGCTAGAGATGGACAGTTAATTAGAACCTGGTAATTTGTTTAATTCTCTTGCAAGGTAATTGTAATGGCTCATTTACAACTTCTGGTAGTGATCTGAAGAATGTCTATTTTTTTTTTAGTTTTAAGTAAGTAATAGTAAATAATCAACAAGTATGGCTGCTTTGATAAAATGGTTCTGGAAACACTCCTAAGAGCAGTAGGATATAGTTGTGTGGTGTGTATTTTAAGAATTGTCACATTGTTTTGGTGAAAGTACTAATCAGCTCCCATTCCCACCTTCTCTCAGGGAAAAAAAACCCTTTGGTAATTAGTTCATACAGAAGCATTTGACAAGCACGTTTTTCTATAATACCATCTTTCTGATAAGCTGTTTTCTATATTTCTTCTAATAGTTCAATAACTATGTTTTAATTATCTAAAATGATTTTAAAATATAATTTCACAATTAATGCAACTTACTAAAATATTGCTATGCCTGAAACATCACTGCTGTCTGAATATTTGGGTCATCGGCGATAAAACAAATTTTATTATTTTTGCTTTGCTTTAAAAATATGCTTCTTTTCCATCAGCCCCTTCCAGTTTTCATCACAGAGTAGTTATTCAAATGTATACTAACACAAATAATCAATAATAGAATATGAGCCAACGTAATACAAAAATACATTAGGCCTAGATTAAAATAATCTGTGCTTTTAGGACATTCCATTCTAGAAAAATAATCTGAAGTGTGACTGAGCATAGAATTTCACTTATCTTTGCTAAGGTGCATAGATAGATAATCAAATGTAATATGCATGAGGAGAATCTGAAACATTATTTTACAATAAATGAATGACTTTGTATTTTGAAAATGTGCAAGACTGGATAGCCTGCTTCG
This sequence comes from Thermophis baileyi, assembly GCA_003457575.1. Classification (NCBI taxonomy): domain Eukaryota; kingdom Metazoa; phylum Chordata; class Lepidosauria; order Squamata; family Dipsadidae; genus Thermophis; species Thermophis baileyi. The sequence continues at coordinate 1,006,980 of QLTV01002023.1, forward strand.
ATAAATCACTGTGGTCTCTATTATGCTGGATGCAGATGCTAACTGGACCAAAGTGATAGCTTTTAGAGTTCATTGGTGATCGGGGGGGGGGGGGGGGGTAAAGAAAGAAAATTTCCCTGAAAAAAAGGTGCTGGATGCAGATGCTAACTGGACCAAAGTGATAGCTTTTAGAGTTCATTGGTGATCGGGGGGGGGGGGGGGGGATAAAGCAAGCAATTTGCCCTGAAAGAAGTGAAGAAAATTTCCATTACCAAATTGCACTGAGCTCTAACCGCAAGGAGACACTACTGATTTTCTTAAATCTCTCTTCTTTGTGAAGGGTTTGGTGAGGGAGGGAGGAAGAAAGGCCTTTGCCTGTATGTCATTTATGAACTAGTGCAGAGAGTGTGTATTATTAAAGGATTTATCTTTAAAACAAGCACGGCTTCTAAAATTCTATGTAAAAGTGTAAAGATAATTTCTCTTTGGGTTATATGTTCATTTTAATTTGATTTCTGACAATATATTAGCATAGAACATATCAAGATAAAGCTGTTTGTTTATATCCCACCAAATACCCAGTAAGCCATTTTGCCTTTTTCCCTCCTGTAATTTTTAAAAGTGTCTTATTAAGGCTGCAATCCTGTATTCATTTCTCAGGAGCAAGTTCCTTTGAACTCGGAAGTTTAGTTGGGAATGAACATGTGTAGAATTTAATGTTCATGATGTCATGGAAATAATAATTTCCAATCATTTGTTGCCCAGCTGCTGTCCCAGTTAACCAGACAATGATAAGAAAATACCGGTAACCAATATTTATTTTGCAATTCTAAAACAATAAACACTGGATCCAATGTGTGGCCTCTAAGCAAACAGGTGAAGGACCCCTAACCTAAACTCTAATGCTAACAAATATGCAAATATAACTGTCATGTTATATTGAGGACCCAGATTGTTGGGGGCAATATGCTGACTCTGTGAACCGCTTAGAGAGGGCTGTAAAGCACTGTAAAGCGGTATATAAGTCTAAGTGCTATTGCTATTGCTATGTTTTCTATGGTGAAATCAGGCTATCTCCGGAAGTAACACTTTTATTATTGACCTTTAAGTTTCAAGGCTTCATCGAACAGTCATGAATGTACTTACTATTTTTTTAATCTACAGATAGTCTAATTTACACCATCTTTAAATTGGAATTATATATAGTATAATATATATAGTATAGTATATATAGTATATATAGTACCGGTATATAATGTGTAGGATAAGCCAATAATCATAGTTGCAATTAATACATACAGTACACTGCTGCTGCCACAGGCATGCAGCATACAAATTTGCTTGTCCCATGAGAAGTCTGTGTAAGATAAGCTCAAAATTGGTCCTTTAGTGATTTCTGTTTTCTATAATCTACTACTGTCCTTATTATAGGTAACAAATCAAATGTCAACTGTGTTTATTTGAAAACAAGATCGCTTGTAATGCTAGATCTGTGTTTAAAGCCCTCCGATTCATGATCAATGTGGGCAACATGCTACTAAGTTATGTTAAATTAATTTTTTTATTAATAGAATGTATACATTGCTTCTCTGAAAGGTATACATTATTTAGCACCCCAAGATGCATATAAAGAGCATTCTTAGTACAGAGATGTCAGTTATTTATGTTGCTGCCTGATGAGATTCATATTTTTGAATAATATGTAAACGATAATGAAGTTTCTCGTATTGAAGGATAAAGCGACAATGTGTTTTCATGAAATTGAAAACATAATTTTTGTTGTTATTCTGCATTCAAAAGAATACATGTGCTTTTCTTCTGTAGGGGAAAAAAGCTTTAATAGAAAGATGAAGTCATTATAGTATAGCCAGAAAATAGAAAGAGTAAAGTATAATAGAAAAATAACAAGGAGGCAAGACTCAAAATAGGTTTGAAGCTTTTCTTGCAAGGAGCAGCTGAAATTGGCTACCGTGAGTTAAATAACATTAAATAACATCTATTTAGTAAATGCTTATTAAAATATTTTTATTAATTTTTAATGACTGCTTGATTACATGAATTATAACTCTATTTGGTTATGTTTATTATGAAAATTGATATATTGTGCAACGTTCTTTGGAATTTGGGAATATTCTACAGATGTCATTTGCTTTGTTCTCTTTTATCGTATTTTCTTACCCTTCATTTTCAGAACTGATTAGGTGTGAGTTAGAGTTTTCAAACTTCAATCACTTTCTAACCGTGATTATAGATTCTGTCTTTGATATAGAGAATGACTGTTAATATTAGAACAGGAATATCATTGCATCATGTTCATAAAGCTCCAGGGTGAAACTCTGGCATATCTAAGGAGAGTAAAAATATCTCATTTTGACATTCTTGACAATTGGTGCCAGCCAATACAGAAAATATAAAATACCGTATTGATCTGACCTGGATATAAGGCTATTTCCTCTGTTCCTGTAATTATTTTTAGAATTTGTACTCTTGCTTATCTTGTAACTACAAGAAGAACTTGGCTCACTGTTGAATTGTCAGAAGCTTCAGATAAGGAATGCATACCTGTATCTGTAGAGATATACAACTTTTGACATTATAATGCTGTGTGTCCACAACAAAATAATTTCTTATGGTCAAGCTTCCATTTGTGTTTAAAAATTGAGCTATAGTAATTTTTATATCTGCATGGTGAAAAAAATAGAGCTATTTTCTTTACTTTTTATGTTTGTTGATTTTATTTAGACTAATACTTTTATTTGAATTGTATTTAATTTTTTTGCAAAGATTTAATTCTCATTTGCAGTTTTTATTTTTTAAAAACTAAATCATCATTTAAAAAGCAAGACAAACTGTCTAACAGGGATAATTTATTCATTAATATTCTACTTATTCCCTGTTCTACCTGACATTTTTCCCATATTTGAAATTTATTTTAAAAACAAACGAAGCTGACACATTTCCAGGGCAAGCAATAGCCTATAGTTGCCATCTTTATTTCCTAAAAAAAACATCTAGATTGAAAACTGGCACAATAAACTTTCTTTAAAAAATAATGCTTGGGTGGCAGTATTCCAATGCTTTGTTTGGAAATATATCCAGGAAAAGGAATAGAATAGAATAACAGAGTTGGAAGGGACCTTGGAGGTCTTCTAGTCCAATCCCCTGCCTAGGCAGGAAACCCTACACCACTGCAGACAAATGGTTATCCAATCTCTTCTTAAAAACCTCCAGTGTTGGAGCATTTACAACTTCTGGAGGCAAGTTGTTCCACTGATTAATTGTTCTGTCAGGAAATTTCTCCTTAGTTCTAGATTGCTTCTCTCCTTGATTAGTTTCCACCCATGCTTCTTGTCCTGCCCTCAGGTGCTTTGGAAAATAGCTTGACTCCCTCTTCTTTGTGGCAGCCCCTGAGATATTGGAACACTGCTATCATATATATACAGGATACAGGGATGGTAGGTAGAAGAGAGGGGAGTGGCATTCTGATAAATGCTTTGTAATTGCTTTTATTTCTGTGGCAACCATTGTAACATTTTCTCAAAATTCCAAATATAATATCAAAAATATTGCACATCATGTAGTTTCCAAATAAACTACCTGTTGCTGTAAATACATTTTATGAACAGTAATTGTGACCCAGTATCCCCTAACCATTTCTTTTAAAAAATAAAGAAAAAGAAATGCTTTAGTTAATTACAAAATAGTTATTGGCTTTGTTTGTATAGAAATTCTGTTCACATTTGAAAAAAGAACTATAATGATGTGATCTGGAATTCATTCTGTATCCTCAAAAAGGGAGGGAAAACCCTTGGATGCTATTTTTGCCTACAGGCTGCTGAGAGCTGATTATTCTTCTAATCAGAGCCGCTACAATCAGGGGAGACAATTAGCTAGGTTAGGTCTCTGCTGATTTCTCATATGGCCCTTAGCATCAGATGGCCTTGAGCACTCTTGAATCACGCCAACAAGTGTCCCTGTAGTCTGTATTCAGCTCCACCTGCTGTCATTAATATTCTTTTATCCCTAAGGGGGTTGATTTTGTGTATTCTTATTTATATAAAATTCAGGCTGCAAGAACTTGCCACCTTCAGTAGAAAGAGTACTCTAGACTTGACAGTAATAGATGAGTTTAAGCAGCTGACTTTGGCTGCAAATTTCATAATCTGAAATGTGTGATATATGTCCAAACTGTCTTTTTCTTTTTTGTTTATGATACAAATAGCATGTACTTAATGTATATAGTTTAAAATATACTGTAGCAAACAGGGATTAACAGTTGCAGCTCAAGAGACTTGCAGAGATAAAAGATGTACTCCTATACTCCTTCGCATACTACCACTTTGGGACAAGAGAGATATTATACTACATAGTAGTTGCAGCCATGGAATTAGTTACAGAAGCCTCAGAAACTCACAGCATTTTCTTTTAAGTCCAGGAACCAATTCTTCATGGAGGGTGGGCACATGGGATCATCTGAGCTTATTGAAAACAAAAGAAAAGATAGGTATGGATATAATTGAGAGAGAAAAAAACACTTGCTCCTTCCTGTTTACGGAAACATTTTTTTTCACTATCTGTTATCATACAGCAACATGGTAATGATAAATCAGGCTGTAGTGCTGCATTATTTTATCAGGTTATTCTTCCCATTGGGTCCTCTTCAGAATGTTGCCAAAACCCACAAATAAGAATATCTACATTTTACTCCTACTATTCAGCACTAGCTTCTAGTCTAGCTCTTCAGCACTAGCATCCTTTCACAGGCTGTTTATGATATATTGCCTTTTTTCCCCTTGAGGCCAAATAGAAAGAATATGTACAGATAATATCATATTTGGCAGCTTAGACTGAAAATGTTTTGACTTCCAATTATTATTTTTACTTTCATTGCTCCAAAGTAATCTAACTTCAAACCCTTCTTGAAATGCCCTGAAATTGAATATGTGGCTGGATATCCAACAGTCAATCTCACATTCTGTTACATCTCAGTTGTGTCACTTTGCACATTGTTGTGCTGTTTAGTTGATGTCAAGAATAAACATGTTCTTGGATGCATGACTATTTCAACAGTTTTCATTTGTGAGGGTACATCAATGGTGGGTTGCTACCGGTTCGCCCGGTTCAGGCGAACTGGTAGCGGTGGCAGCGGGAGGCTCCGCCCACCTGCCCGGACGATCTGCGCATGTGCAGAAGGTTCTGTGCATGCACAAAAGCGCCGCATGTGTCGCTTCGCTCGTGCGTTCACAGTTCCGAACCGGTAGCAAACGTAAGTGAAACCCACTACTGGGGTACATAGTATAATAGGGATCCTGACTCTGGGTGAGACCAATTAATATAGTTTCAACATGCGGTATTAATTGATCCTGAGGGAGTGGATAAATTGCATGCATATTCATGTACATATCAGGGACTTTTGTATCTGTTCCTCTCCAGCTTGTGCCTCCTATTTATGTTAAAGTATGGCTCCCACACATGTTGGCAGAACTTGATAATCAGATTACTAATAACTTCTTATCCATGTAACAGTAAAATTGTGGATACAAAAATGTTTGAGCAAAGGGTTGTGCTCCTACACAGTTTGATTGAACTAATATCTGTGTAGGAAACGAAACACATTGTACTGGAAAAATCAGCATAACTGAACAAGGAAAGGAAATCTGACTTTTCCTTTTCTGCATACAAAAATAACAAAAACAGTTTGCAAAATCAAAATTGCTTTTATGTCCTTGCTTCCAACCTCCAAGTTTATTTAAGGAGAAAACATTTAGTCTTTTGAGAAAAACATTATTTCCATATAAATTTCAAATTAAAGGAGATTTAACTTTCAAATAATACTTTGCTTTTTTCTTTAGTTATTGGTTCTAGTTGAACTAAAGAAGTATAAACAGATTTTCTTTACATGCAGGATAATTCTCCCAGCTTGTGTTAGGCAACAAAAAACCAACCTCTCAGGACTTTGGCATTCTGCAAAATTAAGCATTAGAATCATACTTAAGAGCGATTTTTAGTTCAGGAAATGTTCCTTTGTGTTTGTTTTTTAAACTAGTGTTTCTTACAAGGTTACGTGGATGAAAGTCTGCTCCACTTTCTCTTCAGTAATATGCTACATGTTTCTTTCATATAGCAACCTTCTGAACCTTAAATCGTGTTACACTGTTCTTAACCAACAGATTGAAATATATTTTTACCTTTTATTGCGAACTACTTAGAAATTAGAAGACAGCAATATTTACACGGTGAATCTCTGTCTAATATATGTAGATAAAGCATCCTATCATCTTCATGTTATATGATTGTTGCCATAATTTTTAAAAAAGAAATGTAATGGCTATTGTACCAAATATACTTTGGAAATAATTGGGAGGGGGGGACTTGTTGTAAACATTGTACCCCAAAACTGTTCATGCTGGATTTATTCATCACATACAAAAAGCTGACAATTTGAGATGATTATTAGAATATGTAGCTTTAATACTAAAATTGCTTTCATTGTATTTTATGGGGTGCAGAAAAGACTTTCAGTGAAAAGTCTTTCTAAAAAGTCTTATTCAGTAAAAAGTCTTTCAGTTTCTTATTGGCAATAAGAAACATCTGCAGAATCCAGAGTACAAAAAGGGCGGAGCTTTTGTCATCATGTCTCCAATACAAATTTCATCATAACCTTAATGCTTTCCCCCCTCGTTTGCCGACCCATGTAGGTAAACCTTTTTCTCTCTCTTTCAGAGCTTTGCTTTGGTATTGTTAAAATGAGCTCCTTATTGTATTTTTCTCCAAAAATATATTTGAGAACTACTGTATCTCCTTTTATTGGCGAGAAGTACACATACAGCAGGGTTGTCCCCTCACTCCCTTTTATTGATTTGTGTTTAGTGTGTGCAATTATGTGCAATATTTAGCATGTGCAGTCGGACAAAATTGTGAACTTGATTGTTTGATAATTGTATTCTATTAGTTCTGGTCTGCAAGGAAGAAACTAGAATTCCTGGACACCACATAAAACTAACGAATAATGGTTGGATCTGTTCTCTAGTTTTTCTACAGGCAGAAAGATTAAGCAGGTTGCAGCAGCACACTTGCTATTGTTGCATTATATGGCAACAATAAGGTAGTGGAAAAATAAATGTAATGTTCGTATAAATTTTCATAACGCATTTCCCATTGAATTCAATTGATTGTGATTCATCAATAATGGTTTAAAAGAAAATGAAAGTAAAAAATTGCAAAAGGGTGATAGCATTTGTATTGATAGAAGCTACTTTCTGAAAAACAAAGTGATTTTCAGCCCGTATCTATCAATCACCATGAATATCAGTTTTCTGACAGTGAAAAGTAAGACCTTTCTTCAGATGTGCCCTTGTTCACCATATCTATTAATGGATGTCAGTGAATGCCTCAGGACATGGTTAGCAAATATCAGTCTTAGCTGCATTCCATCAAATCTGCTGATCTGTAGTTTTTGAGTCAGATAACATGGTTAACACATCTTACATGATTCAGATCTGCTTTATTTAACAACATATACATAAATGCTTTTTCATATTATAGCTAATATTAAATAATGTTAATTTAATAAACTTAATTTCTTTTAGTAGAATCAGTAAGTTTTAATAGTTTACCTTCATAAAATCATTTTTTTTTTCATTTTACTAAAAATACCTAATGAATACATTTATAAGTCTATTAGAAATAATTGATGACAAGTAAAATTCTCTAGGCTAGGCTCTAAATAGCAAACCTAAAAAAGTTACATAAGCATTATACGAACTAGTTAAATTGGTTTTTTTTTAATTACAGTAGATACATTTTATTAATTTTTGGAAATGTTAGTCATATACAAAAGTTCCATGTACTTAAAATATATAATACTTTAGTATAATGCTTTAAATACTATTTCACACTACATTACCAAATCAAATAGCCTCTTCTGCCTTTAATTCCTTGCTAGAATATCAGTTTTGCAAATCTGAAAATCAATCTTTCCAAAGCTTAATGTATACATTTATTGTACCTTAAAACTGCATGTTCTAGAATGTGTTAGACACTAATTTGGGAATCCTTTGTTTTAAAAATTTACAATAGGGCAGTAAATTAGAGAACATGAAACAGTGACATCACCATGAAACAGATTAATATTATCCAGAGTTTTGCTATTGTCCTTCAAATTGAGTCAATTTTGTGAATTGGACACCAAATGTAACCATTAGGGCTGATGCTAAGGAAGTATTTGGACAGAAGTCTACCCAATATCTGTAAATTACATGGTCAAAGAAGCTGGTATAATTTGGACTGTTACCTTTATATCAACTGGTGACAGACTAAAAATCCCTGGCTGACTTTAATAGCTGCTGGGAAGAGATACCCTGCAGTTTATGAGACTCAGTATAAAGTTCAGTTGATAAGTTTAATTGATGTCTTTGACAGAGTAAGAACTTTTCTTGTACAATTGCCCCCACCTTTTCTTTCTATCCCACTTGCAAAGTTAAATGCCTACAGCAATGGAAAATCAATACTGCTAGGTGGAAGATCCTACTTCAGGGATTAAAACTGTGGAGTCATTTTGAGAGTTTGAGGATAAGAGCCTCATCTCTGGATTTGGTGCTCTGACATGTTGCACAGCATGAATATGGCCCTTCTTGCCCTCTTTCTATATTATCTGGAGGACTCTTGAAATTCCACATCCTGGACAAGTGTGCTATTCTTAACATTGTAGTAAAAAATTTTAACAGGAAGAAGTTTATGTGTACTTCCTCTAAAGGATAACTATCTAGCTTATGCGTTCTATTCCAAAGTGTTGTTTTATCAAAATGAATAAGGAAATTGCAGTATTGAATTAAATGGTACTAAAGAGGTTGGGATTTATAAATGGGAAATGATGTTGATTGTGTGTTTTATGGAAATACTAAGTAGTTTTATAGCTATTCTATCTTAGTATGTTTGCTTCTTTTTCTTAGTGTCAGCTATAATTCAAGAGACCACTGTATAAAAATCAAAGCCTTTATAATTTGAGAAATAGATCTACATTTTTGAAAAGTGACAGCATGCAGATATGCTCTTAAAACCATTATATTGAGCTTTATGCTTGGGTTTATGTTTTACATGCCATCTCAGACTGCAAATTGTCCATTAAGTTACAAGATTTTGATTGAGATATATCTCGTTTTAGAATTTTGCAGTTAAATACTGATTTGTTTTTCTGTTCAAACTAAGCTACTTTTTGGGTTGAGATGTATAAATTGTTCCTGTTTCTTAATTTTTTCTTTCTTCCAACCAATTCCTTAAATAGCTGAAAGGTTTTGTCAAAGTAGGGCATGATAAATGGTGCTAACCAGCAGGCCATATGTGAGGCAGGAAGTAGCATAATTTGTTAACACATGGAGAAACCTTGGTTTAATTGGAGATTGAATTCATACCAACTGCTTGGCGAACTTCTTAAACACTGTATATTAGACGTCTCACAAATAACCTTTATGAAACAAACTTACATTAAAAGATTAACACCAAACAAACAATAAGGCAGAAAACAATACCCTAATCAAGAAACTACCAAGGAAAAACACCAACCTCCACCAACATTGGCAGTGTAGATACTGTGTATAAACAGGGAACAAATCCCAAATTCTCTACCACTGGTGATGCTACCTAGTCAGGTAATGAAACATGCTTAGCCAAACAACCAAGCTCAGAGACCACCAAGGACTCCAAAACGCTTTCATTATCTCTTTCACTGGTCTCAAAGGGCAAAGCCATTGCTCAGATAGCATATTCTCATATCAGCCTTTAGTAGTTATCTTAAAATACTATAATATCCAATCACACTACTAATCTATCTGTAGGGTGTCAAATTTGGGAAAGACTAAGCTAAACAGTGCCATATTTTTTAATGTATCTGTTTGTTTTGTGCTTTTGATTTTTTTAATTTATTTTGAAGCTTTTAGTAATATGAAAATATATCTTTGTTTTAAGTGTATCTAAAGATGAAGATTTGTGAAATAAGTTACTGCTGCATTTTTCTTCCATTGCTGTGGCTTGTCCATTCAGTTCTATGAAGCATTCTGTAGAACAGCTTGATATTAATTCCATGGCTTTTTGGTATAAATGGAAAATAAGACGGAAGATTCTGTGCAAGTGTAATCCACTTATTTTAGTCTATTATGACACAGCAAAGCCAAGTTCTATCAACTCTTGCAGGGACCTGATTCTACTCAGCTGTATAATAGTGATGGCAGTTGGCCAATGAGAGCAACAGCTTAGGAATAACCTTTGGGAGTTTTGTTCCAACAGAGTGAGTGACAGAAAAAAGTCAGAGAAGTTACAGTAATAAACTTCAATGCCTGATTTGTAATGATCAACTAAAAATATCTTGGCTTCTTATGGAAGCCTAACTATTACAGAGCAGGTACATCTCTATGCCTGGACTGTATTTTATTTTGATCAGCTGCAGCATAACGGAGACAGGTAATTATCATAATCTTGCAATTAGCCTGGCATTCTTTCCCTAAGTTTAATTACCCAGATAAATAGTAATTGAATACTGAGGGTTTAATGACAAAAGGAAGACATTTTTCCCTGTCTTAGACATTGCTTTCCAGGTTTGAGCATGATTTTTATATCATTATTATGTTCACAATGTGCCATTTTACTTTACTTGCAGAAGTACTTTTCTGCATATTGTTAAAATTAAACAAGAAAACCTAAAGATCCTTAAAATAAAACTAAGCTATTGTACAATACAGTTTTCTTCTATATGATTTATGTGTACCTAGAAGTTGAAATTAATAGTTTACCTGGTTATGTATTACAGTGTTCTGTAAATTTGAACAATGAAACTGTTTTCAAACACAAATCTGAGGAAAGGAGTATACAAATTTGAAAAAAGAATAAAACAATTAATAGCTATTTCTGAATAATGATTTAGCATAATTTCACTTTCAAACATGGAACCAAGCACTATTTTTGCAATGACTGTAAATATTTTTATATTTCAGTGTATCTAGTGAGTAGTTACATAAGAAAGAATATTGAGGGGGGAAATCTAATTAATGCAAATTTATTAATGATTCAGAAGAATGATGAATTTAAGTCCAGAGTTCAGTTTGAATAATATTTTAGTGCACATATTGGTTGGTTTCTGACTTAGAATTCATGAAGTCTGCATGTATTATGCTATATCACTAGAAATTATTTATGAGAAGTATAGTAAGTGGTTAAATGTTGATTTATACATTAAAGTAAGAGCTATTTAATTCTAGGCTGGAAAAAACAGAGACAACCACTAGAGGGTAATAAAATATATACTAATGAATCTTTTGCTGCTCTCTAGTGATCATCCAGATTTTTGTATCACAATATTAGTGGCTCTAAGAAATCTATAATTTAGTAGTAATAATATTTTACTTTTTTAACAATTTGGTCACATTAGAAATGATGCCAGGATATCATGCAAAGCTGCTATTGCAAATAGCTTCTACCCTACTCTGGATACCACTGTTTTTCATCATCTTCTAATTTTAGATTTTACCCAATACATGCACCTGTGTGTATATGTCTAATAAATAAAAATACAGTTGTTTTGCATCTGCAGTATAGCACTTTAGTTATTAAATCTGTCATCTCATCCTAAATAAGTTGGTATATGTGGGTCTAAAACACTGTTTGTTGTATATCCAGGGAACTTTCAAATCTACCTTTGGCTGTTTCCCTCCCCCCTCCCCATTTCGTTCTCACTGATAGTGAGCATCAGCTCATTGCAGTGGTTTGAATATGTACCAATGTGTTGAATTAGGTGAAATTGTTTATAATGCAAATTATCTGCAAAAGGAGAAAATCTGCTATGAAACAGAAAATAGGGGGTGTTCCGTTCAATTAGAAGTTCTAAGCCTTGCATTTTAAAAATGCAAAATGTGACTCAGATATATTTGATTTGTATGGAAAAGCCCCAAGCAGGAGCTATTGTCTCCCCACCTCTCAACTATCTGATAATGGACAGTTAGTGTCTTGTTATACTTTTTTAATGCCACAATTTTATGGTGTTTCTTTTTTTTAAAGAGAATAATATGAAAGGGATTAATACACACAAAATGTTACAACATTCTGAATAGTTAAATAAATTCCCTCTTCAATATACAACCAATATAATTAGAGTCAAGTCCTGATTTGCCTTTACCTCAGAAGTACTGTACAGTCATGAAAAAAGACACATAATACCGATTTTGCATACATATTAGTTTGGAAAAGGCAGTGCAAATTGTTTTATTTCATTTTTAATTTACTTGCACAGTTCTTTAGGAGTGTTTTCAAATGCATTAGTAATTTAGTTTACACATGTCTGTAAAGCAGTTCACATTTTTATGGAATAAAATTATAGCAGGTTACCTATGGCTGCCATACAGCACTCTTGTATCCAGTGTTACGGTTTGAAAATTGGTGTCGCTAGCATGTGAGAGTCCTGAACCAGTATCTGGATGCAGCGATGGGGTTTTGAGAATTAATAAAGTGATACTGACTCCTGATAGGGTAATCTGGAGAGGTGGTGGTGAGAGTTCATGGATTCAGTCATTGAGATTTTTACGTGATGTGCTCTAAGAAAGAACAGATACCTAATTTGGGGGAGATGGGTAATGTCATCACCGTCACTTGACCATGACTTTCATACCTAGGAGTACCAATCTTCACTTTGTATTCTAATTATATCCTTGGAATAGAGGGGAAGCCTAGCTACTAATACATTCTGTGTAGGACCACATTAGCACTTAGTACAAGTTCAGCTAGTGCAGAACGCAGCAGCTGGATTGCTGAACTATGTTGGCTTCTATTTAGTTACCAGAAAGGTCCTGGTTTTTGGTTATGATGTACAAGATGCTAAGCAAGTTGGGATAAGAAGAACTGCTAGACTTTCGTAGTTATAATTGTGGTCAGTGACAGAGATAAGCAAGTGGTGAAAGGGGAGGGGGGAATGAGGAGAGATACTACCACGTGTGCCAAGAGTTGCCTTCTCCCATCTGGCAGATGCTTGTGGGCGTGTTTTTTATATGGTGGGACTTGTGCTCATAAATGCTACCCCCCTGAAATTCAGGAGGACCTACTATAATAACTTTAAGCTCACTGAAAATGTATTTTTTTAAAATCTAGGCATCCCTAGAACGAACGTTAAATATTTTTTTCAACCATTAGTTTTTAATGAATATGGTTTACTTTTTGTTGACTATTATTTACTATGGTGTTATTTTTGTAGCTGTTTTTATTGTAAACTAGTCTGAAATGCTTTGTCATATGAAGCAGAGAATAAATGTAATAAATAGAATGTTAATCAAAGCAATTTATTTCATGCAACATTTTTAATAGAGAGTTATTGGAGTACTATGATGAGGTCTGTCGCTTAAAGATCAAAGTTGTGGTATGAGACCTTACTGTCAAGATGGAAATTTTATTTAAAAAAAGCACCTGTCTGTCTTTTGTGAGTGTCCCCAGATGAGATGAGGGCAGAGAATAAGAGTTAATCATTTACTACATCCTTCCAAAAAAAAAAAAAAAAGGCTATTTTGTCTAATTTGTAAAATAGAATCACTGGGAACACAACAGCATACAGCTACAGGTAGTCCTTGACTTATGACCACAATTTAGCCCAAAATTTATGTTGCTAAGTAAGACATTTGTTAAGTGAGGTTTGCCCCATCTTTCTTCCTACAGTTAAGTGAATGACTACAGTTTTTAGTTAGTAACACAGTTCTTAAATGAATCTGGCTTCCCCATTGACTTTGCTTGTCAGGTCACAAAAAGGGATCACATGACTCTGGGACAGGGCAACTCTCATAAATATGAACAAGCATTCAAAATTTGATCACATGACCATGGGAATGCTGCAACGGTCATAAGTGTGAAAAACAGTCATATGACCACAATTGAGCCCAGAATTTCTGTTGTTAAGTGAGACATTTAAGTGAGTTTTGCCCCATTTTATGACCTTCTTTTCCACAGTTGTTAATGAATCGCTGCAGTTAGTAATGTGGTTGTTAAGTGAATCTGGCTTCCCCATTGCCTTTGCTTGTCAGGTCGCAAAAGGCGATCACATGACTCTGACACTGCAGCTGTCATAAATATGAACCAGTTGCCAAGCATCCAAATTTTGATCACATGACCATGGGATGCTGCAACGGTTGTAAGTGTGAAAAATAGCCATAAGTCACTTTTTTCAGTGCCGTAACTTCGAATGGTCACTAAATGTTGTAAGGGTTACCTGTAGTCCTTGACTTACAACCATTCATTTAGTGACCATTCAAAGTTACAACAGCCCTACAAAAAGTGACTTACACACATACAATCTCCTGCAATTTCGGTGCTTAACAACTTGTATGTATTTGAGATGGTTGCAGTGTCCCGGGATTGTGTAATTGCAATTTGTGATCTTCTGAGCCAGCTTCCAATAAGCAAAGTCAATGCAGGAGGCTGGATTCACTTAATGTCCATGCCAAAACATTTTTAAAATCAGGTGGAGTCACGTGATGGCTCATTAACAACTGTATCACTTAGCAATGGAAGTTGTGATCCCAATTATAGTCATAAGTTGAGGACTCACAAAAACAAATAGCAATATTTGAGACAGGGAATTAATAGGAAATGGTTAAACCTTCCTTTTTGTATAGACACAATCTTTTAGAAACAACCTTTTCCAAATAGTTTAGTTTAGTTTATACATGACCATAAAGTAGGGCAGAAAGTTGATCTCACTACTTTCCCCCCTCCCTTTTTGAGAAAGAAAGAGAGAAGTGATATTGGGAGTTAGAGTGATGAAAAACTCTATGTCTAGGGACTTCCGGTTGGCGTCACGTTGGAGAGGGCATGCCGATGAAAACCTCGTAAGGCTTGCTCGGCTTTTTGTATAATCGTGGCCGTGTTAGGCAAGGAACGCTCGTGAAAAGAGCACCGGTGGAGAGGGGAAGCCTCGGAGCCCCAGAGGGAGAAAGGCGATCTCCTGCACGGGCGAGAGGCGCCTTCAGATCGTGTGCGAAAGGGACCGGCCTGTTAATGGCCGGTCGGAAGACGTGACAGCCAGCTGTTTTAGAAGGAAGCGGAGAAGAATTAGCAGCAAACGTATTTGAACTGGGAGAAAAGAAAAGGAGACCTGTTTGGTGAGAAAATAGCCTGAAGGAATGTAAGCACGAAAGCGAAAGCGGGTGCGGACTGAGGAGGCGAGAGGCGTCGTGTGCGAAAGGGACCGGCCTGTTAATGGCCGGTCGGAAGACGTGACAGCCAGCTGTTTTAGAAGGAAGCGGAGAAGAATTAGCAGCAAACGTATTTGAACTGGGAGAAAAGAAAAGGAGAAAAGGAGA
>QLTV01002023.1:1025999-1037610 GCA_003457575.1 Thermophis baileyi
TGCGGAAGTGAATAGGCTTACTATGAGAATAAAGGATAAGGAAGAAACGGCTTTCTATGGAATTTGGGATAAATTTTATGACTGGTTAAAGGGTAAAAATAAAACAAAATAGAGGTTTGTTTGTTCATTTTTTATTTATGTAAGTACAAAATGTTACACGAGTTTTGAGTGCACATAGACAAGTGAAATAGTGATACTGATATATTGATAAATTGACATTAACTTACGAGAAATATATAATATGCACATAAGATGTATGTAATATCTAAGATACGTTAGGCTGCTTTATGAAATTGGAATTTGTCTTGTGATTTGTGGTGTTAGGTTTGTGTTTTTCTTTTTGTTGTTGTTTGTTTGTAGTTTTGTTTGTGTATTTATGTATATATGTGATTATGTACATATGTATATACACATTATATGTTTGTTCCTTTTTTAATACTTTTCAATAAAAATTTAAAAAAAAAAAAGAAAAACTCTATGTCTAATTTACATTAATATTCAAGACAAAGTAAATTCATATAGTAGTGTACCTTGACAGAATTAAAATTTATCTCAACTTTCTTTCTGTACTTCATCCAAATTTTGTTAAAAACCTGTTTTTCAAAAGCAAAATAATGATAAAGGTCGAATAGATTTCTCTGCATATATCCTTGGAGAAGGCAGTATTATTATTGCTTTTCTTCTCAAATTAAATAGAAGGATCCAGTTGGCAGATTTCAGATCCATTAGGTACTTAAAATATGTGCCTCGGGTGACAAGGATCATTATAGTTAAATATGTCACAGTGTCTTTATTACTCTCTGTGCACTTGATGGATAGCCGGCTGCCAAGGAATAGAAGCCACAGATAATGATATGGTACTGATGACCAGTAAATAGAGAGCAGGAAGGATTGTGTCTGCAATAAATAAATAAATTATATCTATATTTTCTGTATTTATATGCCATCCATGGTGTGTGCATTATGTGACATTCAAATAGTCTGCCTTTCAGAAAAATAGAATATGCCTCTTATGTATTCATCATTATAGAAAACAAAATAGCTTCTGTGTTTTCAGTAAAATATGGACTGTGTGGCACAATCATAATCTGTTGGCTAATTGTGTTTACATTTGATTAGTGCATTCCAGTGCGTCTTGTCTAGTTTTTAGATGTGCTTGATAAATTTGATTAATACTCCAAGAATATGTCACCTTAATTTTGAAACACTCCCCAAGTTTATATGCAAGTAAATAGCATATTACAAAGTTAGATTCAAGTGCAATTTGTATGTTAAAAAAATTCTTGGTCCATTTACAAATTCAACCTGCAGTATACCATATCAGTAAGAGTTGGAAATGAATTGTTTTAGCTTTACCCAGCACTATTATAATGACAGCAAAACCAGCCTTACAATTGTTGCAACTAATACTGCTGCTGATAAGAAAAGTGCACTGGTAAAAGTGCCTTGTACTGCCTTTCTCATCTGGCTCTCATTCCAAACTGTCAGGTGAGTGCTGATAACTCATAGCCTGGAATTCTTTTATCTGAACAGCAGTATCTCTTCTCTATACTTGGCAATGGAATTATATTGCTTTTTCAAAAATATTTCAAAGGCACACTAGAGCTTTCTTGGATCTTAACTCTTGCCAGCTGTAAGGAAAAAGTCAAGATGAGTGAGTGTTGTAAGAAATGCATGTTCTTGCAATTAGCTTTGGTTGTGATACAAAAAAATACATCCCATTTGTTGGCAAGCAGGTATTTATACTGTACTTTACATATATTCCAAACTAATCCATGTTTAATTTAAAAAAAAACCTTATAGAACCAAAGATTCACTTCTGAAATAAACTTGATTGGGGAAATAAACTATTGTACAGATGTAAAAACAATTGGTGAAGGATCTGACTGGGTGAAGCCCTTTCTTTAAAGGACAGTTAATTCAAAACAACTGATCAAATTATTACTTACATTATCTCTGAAGGAAAAACTGTTTCATTTGGTTAAGGTGTAAAATATTTTTTAGAAAAATTACCTCAGTTGGTTTTGTCTTGATTTTATTTTTAGATTCCAGCGAGGGGATTATCATATTGATGTCTGCATCAATGACTATTTGGATGTATTCTGTCCTCATTATGAGGATTCGGTGCCAGAAGATAAGACTGAACGGTATATACTTTACATGGTGAACTTTGATGGCTACAGCTCCTGTGATCATACCTCCAAAGGATTCAAGAGGTGGGAGTGCAACCGGCCTCATTCTCCCAATGGACCATTGAAGTTCTCAGAAAAATTCCAACTCTTCACTCCCTTCTCATTAGGATTTGAATTCAGGCCAGGCCGGGAATATTTCTACATCTGTGAGTATACAGAGATTTATCATTGCTCTGTAGAATCAGGAGACCGTGGTGATTTTGCCCCTTTGCAGTGGATATATTTTATGTTCTGAAGAAGCGCCTAATTAGATTCTGTAAATCACCATGGGTTTGGGGAATGTACATATCTAGTTGTATCCATAGAAATAAATGAGCACTTGAGTTATTAACAAGGGTTTTCCCTTTTCACTCTGCCCCTGTATTGCTAGAACAGAATTATTATAGCACTGTTTTTCATCTGTGGGAATCACATGCAGTGGACTTTTTTTGTTTTATTAAAAGTAGACACTTTTAAGCACTGTGAAAACAGAAAAAAGTGAACTGAAAATAGCCACAAGGGAAGAACTTCTGATATTATTCTTCTTTAAAGATTTTTTTTGTTCTATTTGTACTTTCAGAATAGAGCAGGATAAAACAGTACAGTCCATTATATAAACAAACCTTTATTTGAGCATTATTATGGTTTAATTTAATAGTTATTCAATTCATTTTCATTTCAATTAGTTCTTAGTATGGAAATATTGTGACAGTATGGAAATAGACACTATGGACACAGACAGATGGTATAGAAATAGACAGTATGGAAATACCTCATAACTCATTTAAGATGACAGAAACCACACTGAAAGAATCATTTCAGATTTATATGATTCTTTTGTTTTTCAGATTTGATACTGAAATACCCTTGGTGCCACTAAAATAATATCAGTGAAACATGTTATCTTATTTGCATATGGTATCTCCACCAATGCTGCATGCCTGCAGTATTGAATTCAATAGCAGTCTTCTTAAGGCTGAAGTGTCTTTTAACTCACTGTAGCTATTCTTGAGTGTAAAGAACATACAAAATACAATTGGAGCAAATTTCCATGTAAATTGCCAAGAAAGAATCTATACACATGCATTAGTAAATTACTGTGTAGTAAGATAGGCGGCTAATAAATTTTAAAAATTTAATAAATAATAAATAATGCACACTAGAAAATAATGTTATTTTTCTGTCTTACTGCATCATCAGAGGCCCCATTCAAAATGACCCATTCCCTGCTGATTAGTCACAAGAATATTACAGGTCTGTGTGAGGAATACGCTGGGTATCTGGCACATATAGCTGTTTGGATCCACTCTAAATTAAATTTTGTCTGGTTGGTCCTATTTCCTAGAAGGTGGTTGATCTTGTGACTTTTGAGGAAGCAGACAGGCTTGACTAGGTGGCTCAGTGGCTCAGTGAGCTTGTCGATCAGAAAGGTTGGCAGTTCGGCGGTTTGAATCCCTAGTATAGATCTCTTGTGTGAGCAGGGGGTTGGACTAGATGACATCCAAGATCCCTTCCAACTCTGTTACTGTTAAATGTTAGTCAGTCCACTTGTTTAATTAAATCTGTTAGTTAAGATGTATAGGAGTGTACTTGGAGTCATGCAGTGATAAAATCATCCTTAAAAGAGAGTGTCCAGTGATTTTGGAAAATTTTCATCGAGTCTCCAATCTTCTCTTTTGGGATGAGGTTGTTGACAAGGACTACAATTCCAGAAAGCTCTGGAAGAAGCAGATTATCTGATCCTATTTGAGTCAGGTTTTGAGGTGGAATATAGTGTGGAGACATTTGATTGTACTTGTGGATGGCCTTTGTTGAAACAAATGATAGAGTGGTTTGTATTTAATTCTGTAGAATATTTATACATCCATCCAGATTACGTCATTGTGATTCCAGGTATTGTATAAAACATCCAAAAACAACACGGCAAATTAAAGCCGTACAATGTTAGTAAAAAAGAAGTTCATCAACTGTCCCATCAAAAATCATACAGCTCACCAGTTTTACACTCCCTCTCAGAAAAGAGGCTCATCTATCATCCTGACCTAGTATCTGCGGAAAAAGCCCAGTTTTTAAAACTTTTTTGAAGGCTAATTCAGTCGGGGCCATGCAATATGAGGGTATGGGATTAGTCTAAGAGCAGATATTGCAACAGAAGAGGTGTTTTCAAAGAAAGGTCCTGGACCATGCTTATCTTATGAGGGCATGTGGACAGGAACCTGGCTGTTCCCCCAAGGCTTTGGATCAGAAGTTAGGTGTGCTCTGTTAAAGACTTTTTTTAATAAATGGGGACTGTTGCTTTAATTTTGGGTGTTGTGTTTCGATTGTGAAATTGTTGCTGTATTATATGTCACCCAGAGTCATTGGGCCCTATTTATTAAGTAAATAAATACGTCATATGCCATGTGGGACTTTATCAATGACAAGAAATATCTTGAATTGCACTTGGAAATCTTTTGGAAGCCAGTATCATTCATAAAAAATTATGTGAGACACTATGGTAAAGCCATGACTATCTGCACCACTGAATTTTGGATCAAATACAGCTTCCATATGATGTCAGCATTAGTCCAACCAAGGAATTATTAAGGCAGGTCCTTTTGATCCAGGAAGAGACATTGTTGGCACACAAGATGGAATTATACAAAGTCCCTCCCAGATTATAGCTGTCACCATTCATTGAGCAGAGACTCCAAGAGCCCCCCCCCCCGAATTGCACACCAGTTCTGAGTGGCAGAATACAGTGTCTTTCCAGAACCATTAGAAAATAGATTTAGAGTGGTCAAACCCTGAGCTACTGTCTTTTCCTACGATTGAGTACATGTGTTTTCCTCCCTATCCAAGCCCCCACAGCTTCCAGATACTGGAAGCACCTTGACAGTATCACCTGGTTGACTCAGGATATAAATATACAAGTGAGTTTCATCAGCTAATTATGTTGATACTTCACCCCATGCTAACAAAAGCCTTCATTCAGTAGTTTCATGAACATGTTAAACAAAACCGGGGAGAAAATAGGCATTCTGCAAAGCAAGCTGTAGGGCTACACCTCTCGTCCTCCATAGCAAATACTGGAATTGATCCTAGAGGAAAAAAGGAAACACTGGCTGGTTTTGGTCAGTGGTGACAGATGGAAAGAGGTACAGGTTGTTTCTGCCTTCCGCAGAACTTTGACAAAGTTGGTGTGCTTTGTGTCCCATCCATTAAACAATATCATCTGAGGGAAAATAAGATGTGCATCTGCCCCTTGGAATAGCATCAGAGGTGGGTTCCTGCCGGTTCGGACCGGCTCTATAGAACCGGTAGCGGGGAATTTCCTCCTGCTCGCTGAACCGGCAGCGATGGCTGGCTGGACATGCCCCCGAACCGGCTCTCTTGGCGATGCCTACGGTGCCGCCATCTTGTTTTTTGCTTCTGTGCACGTGCTGCTTTTTGCTTCTGCATATGCGCAGAAGCTGGGTTTTTAGCACTGTGCATGCGCGTGTGCGCAAAGCGCAAGGTGACCGCCCGCGCGGTGCGTGAGGAAGCGAACCGGCAGCGAGGTAAGCCAGAACCCACCCCTGAATAGCATATAGTTCAGACTGATATATTCAGAGCATGTTCTCATACGTTCAGACTATAGTTCAAAGGTTCAGACTTTTCTGACCACACAAGCCTGTAAATGATCCCTGCAAATCTCTTTTTTCCCTCAAGCTCTGGATGGATCAGGATGTACCTTTCTGGTGTAGTTTCTTTTTTTGTTAGAATTCCTTGCATTATGTTTACCTTTATGTTACTTATTATTTTGTTTTAAAGTTTTATATCTTTTAAAATCTATACGCCAGTCAAAGTGTTTAATTATTCTATTAATATAAATTGTAATCAAGTGAATCAATAAAAAATTCCCTATCACAGCATTTCCCCACAAGATTTGAAGCCATTGTTTTGCATGTCAATATCTCTTCTTTCTCCTGGAGTAGACCATCCTGAGCATATGGAAGAAACATATCCTAGAGTAGCAGTCTTGTAGCTGCACACAGAAATGATTATGATTTAGACCAAATTATCAATTATTTTGCCATGTATTAACGAAGAGTGTACTTCATCTATCTTACCAATATGAAGTAAAAAAAAAATCAGTAAATTTCAGCAAGTATGCTTGGCAGATACAGTTTATTTATTTATCTAATTCATCAGAGCCTAAGTGGCTTACGTAAATACTGTAGCTGCATATAGTTCATGTTTACCTATTGGGTTATTATCATTTGTTCAAATTTAGATATCTTAGAAATGAATAATAGAGAAATTAATCTTTATGGAATGTCAAAACCTGATATCTACTCAAAGTGATAGTATGTCAGCTAGGCCTCAGAGGAAAAGCACTATGAGCATGTGTGCATTCATTCTCATTTATACACTCATACTACATGCCAACTAGTAATGAAAATAAATTGAAACAGTAACAGTTGAATTGTTTAAGTGCTATGTTCTAGAGTTTCACATGAAGATATGTCAAAATTAAACTTTGGCTCATATCCTGTGAATAAATATGAAATGAATCTGAAAGATGACTATGAAACACTTTAATCTAATTCACGTAGTACCTACCTCGCTTATGCCAGCAACTCAGTGGACTTCGAAAAACTCTGTGTCTCTATTATGCAAGTCTATATTTCTTTGTAACAAGCTACACGTTAAGTATTTTCTTAATGTGAATGTTAACAATAGTTGTTTAATGTTCTGTCTGACAAGCCAGAGAACTCATCTAATATATTTAATTTTAAGTCTATGATTAATGTTTCCCATTTTAAACTTTGCATTAAATAACCCTGCATTATAGATGTATACATGCCCTCTTTTTAACTAGCTTTTAGAAACAGAAAAAGCTCAATAAATATACAAACCATTTTATTTAAACTATTACACTGAAAAGTGGTGAGGAATTTCAGTATGACCTTATCCTTTAATAGTTGGCTTATCATGAAATACAAAATCCACCATATTTATAAACAGTAAGTTATTATTAGCATAAATATTAAAAATATTCTGCAATGCTTGCAGTTATGTTTTGCTTAAAAGTTATTAAAAGCAATAAATTATTTTTAAAAATTGTGTCCTCCTCAAATACCTCAAATACAGTTTTCTGAAATCCATATTAACGTCAAGAATTCCATCGAGGCGATTGTTCGAAAGTGATTGAAAGGATCAATTTTTTTATGCTTTTTAACTAAGTTCACTAGTTCTTTTTAAGTGCAAAATTAAGACTAACTGTTTATTACTTTCAATTGTAAATCTGAATTTAGTGAAGTTAAAATTAAGACTAACTGTTTATTACTTTCAATTGTAAATCTGAATTTAGTGAAGTTAAATATTTGAAGATCTAAATTTTTAATTTAGATTGAAGATTTGAAGAAAAACAAAAGCTTATTTTATTTCATGTACTATTACAGTCCATCTTCATCAGTTATGGAAAACGTCCGATACTCCTATAGACCCATAGAAAATAGTGGTTACTAAGACTTTCCAGAAACCACATCACAAAAATGCCCTATTCAGAATTTTCTGGCAATCTTGTTTATTCCACTGTCATCTTATA
This sequence comes from Thermophis baileyi, assembly GCA_003457575.1. NCBI lineage: Eukaryota > Metazoa > Chordata > Lepidosauria > Squamata > Dipsadidae > Thermophis > Thermophis baileyi. The sequence continues at coordinate 1,033,743 of QLTV01002023.1, forward strand.
CATATTCTAATGTTTGTATGTTCTTCTCTTATATCTCAGTGCTGTAAAAAGTGCAATTTTCTTCAGAAATTTTCCCATTTGTACCATCATTTAAATGTTGAAACATTTCACAATGCTTCATCATTTCTGATAGGTGGCCTCTTTGGGATATTTTATAGAACAAGAATGAATAAATTAACTTTTTAATACTCCCCCTTGAGACTCCAGTCACTGTTAAAAAACAGAAGAGGTATAGTGTCTTGCCATTTTCAGGCAGGAAATTATAGAAGAAGTTAACCAAGGCTTAATGTATTTAAAAAACAAAAAGATGTCACAAATCCTATCCCCAATCTAGAAACTCCCTGTCCACAAATACTAGTCCTATCCAATATCTTGTTCCAGCAATGCATTCAACAACACACAAAACCTGTTAATTATAGCCCTGAGCCATCAAATGATTGCTCACCGTGTTTTATCATCTTAATCTGACAAAACTTGTTTATCATACTGTTCACATATAGGTCTATTGGGAGAAATGAATACCTAAATGAACTTTTAGGAATGAAAAGTACCGTATTTTTCGGAGTATAAGACGCACCTTAGTTTTGGGGGAGGAAAACAATCAAAAAAATTCTGCCTCTGCCTCCCTGCCATTTGCCTCCCAGCAAACAGCAAACAGTACAGATGATATACACTGTTTGCTGTGTATTTCTGTGCATGTGTGCCTGACACATAGAAATAGCAAAGAATTGGAGAAATGTACATTATGGCAGTATATTAATGCCAGAATGGGCCAGTTCTTTTAACTCAGTCAGCTAATGGGACATAAAGAAATTTCCTCTTAGCAACTTTTGCTATTAATTGTTATTATTTGCGATTGTGCTTTCTATTTTCCTGCTTGTTCTAGCAGCTGGTTTATTAAGGAGCTGCTGCAGGATCGCTGTGCCTTCGGTCAGCCGAAGGCTCAGCTGCTTCGATTTAAAGACTTTGCCTGCAGAAGTTCCTAACCTCCGGGTTATACTGCGTGCTCTGCAGCCAGGGAGTCACTGGCCCCAGGGGCATTACTCCCGCAGGAGACTGCATCGATTTGAATCGGATTTGAGATCAGCTGTTTGTCGGAGCCGGGGAAAGCTCCGGTCGCCATTTTGGAGGCTATTTTTACTCAGGCTGCTACGTGAGTCACTGCCCCCAGGGGCATTACTCCCCCTCTCATTTCTTTTGTTGTTTCGGCGTTCGCTTCTTCGGTTGAGCACTCAGCTGCTCATAAGGGCACAGGAGGATTCCGTTTACCTTTTGGAAGGCTGAATTGGGGCCAGCGAGTGACGGTCCCCATTTTGCCCGCTGGAATTTTCACGCCTTGTTTAAAGACCCTGGTGAGCAGCCTATCAGGGGCTCTCTCTCTTCCAGCCTGATTCCTTGCATGTGTGACGCAGTAAGGGGCAGAGGCGGAGCTCTTAGTGCCCATTGCCATTTTTTTGTGCCTCGTGGTGTCTGTTAGGAAGACAGCTGCAGCGTCTTCTCACTGACCAGCTGGGTTTTTTTCTCGAAGTGTGTGTGAGTGTCCTGGGGCTCCAGGCTACCGGCTGCCACCTTCTGCACTTGCTCATTGTGGAGCAGATTTGGGAGTCTCTACCCCCCGGGGTATCACTCATCATCTTGTTGCCAGCTTTCCTCCAGATTCTCAGGTCTGATTGGTTGGAGTCACTGTCCCCAGGGATATTACTCCATTGGAGAATCAGTGGCGTTTTGCACCTGGGCTCAGGTGCCACGAGCGACCTGAACAGACTACAGTCTCTACCCCACCGGATTTCATCTTCAGTGGTTCCCCATGGCTTCCAAATCATCTTCAGCAACAGCTGCTGCTGCTTCTACTTCTTGGGGGCCTCTGCTAGAGAGGTACCCCCTAAGACTTCCTCTAGATCCTCCAGGGCCAAGGACCCCTGTTCTACCAAGGCCTCCTCAGCTGCCCTTAAGGATGCTGAACGCCGTTTTAGAACTCTGGAAAGAGAATTCGCCAAGGCCCAGCGTCAACTGGAGCTAGCGAAAGCACCTGAGGTTTCTTACCAGGAGGGCGCCCAGATCCTTCAGGCTTCCTCCCCAGGGACGGCCCGGGATTGGTCCCCAGATCGTGAGGTCTGTGCCCAGGACTCTGGGATGGGTGATAGGCCTTATATTCTCCAAGGGGGAATGGAGCAAGGTTCGGAGGTTCCTCGGCCTGATCCACCCCAGAGGGCCACTCCTTCCGCTACTTTTACCCCTACTGCTGCGGGGCTCCGCACGGGGGAAGGTCAGCCCAGGGAAATCCCTCAAGACATTAGGGATATGATTTTCTCTGCTATCCAGGACATTTCTGTAGGCCTGCAACAGAGATGGGTTCCTCCTGTAAGCCAAGGGGTTTCCCAGGATCATTGGGGTGATTCTAGGCCCGAGTATTCCCCACATTCCTCCCCCAGGGGCGAAGGGTCTATTCTGGCTGAGGGATCTTTCCAGGATATGGACCTTTCTGAGGACGAGGGCTTCGTTCCTGATCAGCCTACCTTTAAAGGTCTCTTTAACCCCGCCTTATTTAAGACCCTCTTGTATAAGGCCAAGGTAACGGCAAATATGGGAGGATCAGATGCTCCGGCACCCTCCTCAGTGGGGTTTGATCCTAGGGAAGGCCTGTTCTCAGCCCCTATACAGGAGAGGGAAGTGATTCCTCCCTCCAAAATTTTCATGGAGACTATTCAGAGGCAGTGGTCACAACCTGCCTCTATTTCTGCCCCATCGTCTTATGACAGGAGGCATTATGGTTTTGGGGAGGAGATTGAGAATCTGTTACAGCTTCCTTCTGTGGATTCCCCAGTGACTGCCCTGGTCTCATCTGCGCTCCTCCCTTCAGAAGGTGCTGACGGCTTGAAGCCGGAGGACCGGAGGGCTGAATCGGTTATGTGTAAGACCCATCAGGCAGCCGCTTGGTCCATCAGGGCGGCTGCGGCTGTGTCATTTTTCAACCGCACCTCCATTCTGTGGATTAAACAGATCCAGGATAGGTTGAATCCGGGAGACACGAGACTGCGCCAAGACCTGAGTAAACTGTTGGCAGTGGAATTTTCGGTGGATGCCACGCTCAATGCCGCAAGGTTTGCAGCCCGCGCGGTGGCTTCCAATGTCTCCTCCCGTAGGCTTTTATGGCTACGCCACTGGCAGGCAGACTTAAAGTCTAAGTGGCGCTTGGCTTCTTCTCCCTTTACCGGCGGACACCTTTTTGGCGGTCGTAGTCGAAACCAGAGATAAGAGGAGGATCTTGCCCAGTCTACACCGCAGATCAGAGCGCCGTCCGGTTCCTTATTATCGCCGGCAGCCCTTTCGCCAGGACACAGCCTTTGGTGCCCCCTCTTACCACAGGTCATTCCAGCAGGGGCGGAGAGATTCCAGGATCGTCCGTATGGTAGGGACAGGGGCCGGCAATTTAACCAGACCAGGCGACCTTTTCGTGGCTGCAACTCTAGAGGGTTCAGAAAGTCTAAGTGACTCCCTGCCAGGTCCTCCCATCGGCGGTCGTTTACTCCACTTCGCCGGGCAGTGGGATGCCACGACCTCGGACCCCTGGGTCCTTCAAACTATAAAGTTCGGTCTTGCCCTGGAGTTCGTCTCCGAACCACCAAGACATTTTCTCCGGTGTCCCACCCCCTCCAATCCCACCAAAAGGGCTCTGTTAGAGGCCGAGATCCAACATCTGTTGGATATTTCGGCGATAGAAAGGGTCCCCCTAGGACAAGAGGGCCGGGGTTTTTACTCAATAATATTCCTGGTCCCCAAGGGGTCAGGGGGTTACAGAGCGGTGTTGGATCTGAAGCACCTCAATGCCCACATCGCGTACAGGCGCTTCAAGATGCACTTCCTCCGT
>QLTV01002023.1:1059037-1075041 GCA_003457575.1 Thermophis baileyi
GCCTTGTCCACTTCCTCAGGAGTCACAGGCTCAAACTCCTCCCCCAAAATTGGATTAACCCCTGCCCCTGTCATCTCAGATTCACTTGCACAAACAGCGTCCAGGTCCATCTGAATCTGAGCGACTTTATCCGCCAAATACTGTACAAATTCCTCAGCTCTCCCCTGCAAAGGTTCCTCCTTTCCCTCAATGTTAAGGAGGGAACGAGTTACCTTGAACAGGGCGGCTGGGCGAGAATCAGCAGATGCAATAAGAGCGGAAAAATGCAACCGTTTTGCCGCCCGTATCGCCACTAAATAAGTCCTAATAAAGGCTCTTAGAAGTGCTCGGTCAGATTCGGATTTGCTGGATCTCCAGTGTCGCTCTAGACGTCTCTTGTGGCGTTTCATCTCCCGGAGCTCATTGGTGAACCAGGGAGCTCTACGGGATCTACTGCCAAGTAGAAAGTAGAACCAGAAGAGAGAGTATGAATTGTGTTATAAAAAAGTATTAGAAGATGGATTAGTCTCACAGTTGAATTAATGGAAGTGGACATCAAGAAAAAGAAAGTACAAGATACTTGGAACAGAGTGAAAAGAATTACATTGCATTGTGAAGCAAAAATATATATCATTATGGAATATGAGACAGTGTTTTGTGGAATGATGAAGTGAATTAATACTGTATAAAAGTAAGCAAACTATTATATAATGTGTTTATAGAAAAAAGTTGTGGCAAAAACACTGAAAGAGAGTAAGGAATTGAAAATATTTTATATTTTTTTACCCATTGCAATTGAGCCCATAGTATTAAAGATTATATATAGAAGTATAGGAAGTGAAGAATAATTAGTTTGTTAGAAATAAAAAAGTTTTAGAAGTATAGAGAATGAGTTTGATCTAGTGATTAAGGCACCAGGCTAGAAACTAGGAAATGATGAGTTCTAGTCTCACCTTAGTCATAAAAAATTAGTTGGGTGACTTGGGTCAGTCACTCTCTCTTAGCCCAACCCACCTCACAGGGTGGTTGTTGTGGGGAAAATAGGAAGCGGAAGGAGTAGTATGTATGTCCGCCACCTTGAGTTATTTAGAAAAATAATAATGGCAGTATAAAAATAAATAAAAATAGGTGCAAGAAAGCTAAACAAGGAGCTACTGGCAAGGGGAATGGAATTAAAAATAACTGATTAAATGATTTGGGATGAAACTGAAGTAATGAATTCTAGAAAGAGTATTTTTGAGATTTGTATGGAAATAATATTGATAAGTTGAAGAGTGGAACTGAAAGAAATGTTATAGGTGTTCATGTCTGTGCGAGAATTTTTTAAAAAAAAGAAGCCATAAATGCTGTGAAATTATTGAAAAATGATACATTTTAGGTATACATGGTATGGCTGAGGAAATGTTAAAATAAGGGTGTGGTTTACTTATAGATTGGCTGGGTGGCTAGATGTATCATTTCTCTGTACAAAAAGAATAATAACTAGAAGAAGTATAGGAGTATATATAAGAGTATATACACCTATACTTCTATATATTTTCTTTTAATGGTTTTTTTATATTGTTGTGAGCCGCCCAGAGTCCCTTGGGAGTTGGGCGGCATACAAATTTAATAAATAAATAATAATAATAATAATAATAAATTATTATTTCTTTTTGCAACTTCTTTTTACGCTTTTTGTTCTTTTTATTTGTTCTCTTTTTTATAGTAAAGCAATAAAAAAATCCAGTAAAGGTCATGGAACACATTTACGAGATTCATAAAGACACATATTATCACCAGAAAAAAAAATCAAATTCATCTCAATCTAATGAGAGAAACACTTTAAAAATTGGCAATTGTAACATTATCTCTGACATTTCTACATTCAGGCTCTGTACACCTTGTACATTCAGTACAACTACCAGCCAAATTCAGAAGCAACACTTTCTCTTCCCCCATCCTTTCTGTTCCTCACTTACCTTTGTGGATTAGGTAGGTAACTACTGCTAGTGGAACAGAGTCCCTTGGGAGTTGGGCGGCATACAAATTTAATAAATAAATAATAATAATAATAATAATATATAGGATAGTATATAGGAGTATCCTATAAGAAGTATAGGAGGATAAGGATTTTTTTTTCAACTCAGTGAAACATTAAAAATAAATTATCTAAAGAAGTTCAGGACTGTTTATCTTGGTATCAGCTGGAGAATGGGATAGGATAGGACAGGACAGAATTGTTTATTGGCCAAGTATGATTGGACACACAAGGAATTTGTCTCCAGTTCATAAGCTCTCATAACTCTAAAAAAGGGAAATACAATGCTACTAAATTTGGTAGGAGAGGTTGCCCAAAGGTCAGATTGGAAAATGGACTGGATCCACCCAAGGACTTTAGAAGAAAAAGAGAAAAAAACAAAACAGAAAAAATCTTCAGTGCTTTCCTTAGGGACACCCAAGGTAACAGTGTTCTTAATGCCCTTCCACCTGGTCATGTGATTCACACTGCAATATATACAGCCCACTCTCTACCCTTTGGCAATTTTAAGACATGGACTTCCAGATTTCCCAAGCTAGCATGGTTGGAATTTAAGTCCACATATCTTAAAGGTTGAGAAACACTGCTATATACACATACACACACATATATACAACATGAGAGGAGAACAAAAAAAACAACTACAGGTAATCCTGTACTTGTTAATTTAACGATGGTTCAAACTTACAACAGCCTTACGACCTGTACTCACACTTACAACCATCACACCACTCATGCAGGCCACGTGATTGCAATTTAGCCACTTGGCAACCAGCTCACATTTACAACTGGTTGCAGGATCCTGTCCCATAATTGTGATTTGTGACCTTTTTGCCTATTTCCAGCAAAAAGGAAAAAAAATGCCAGTTGGGGAAACTGGATTTGCTTAATGACTGCATGATTTGCTTAATGACCACAGTAAAAATTGTCATAGAATTAGGTCTGACTCGCTTTACAACCACACAGTTTACAACAGAAATTCCAGTCCCAATTGTGCTCATAAATCAAAGATTATTTCTGTATATGCATCAATCCTGACTAGACTATATTATATGCCCATCCTTATTACCATCTCACATGTACACCAGAGGTGGGTTCCTCCCGGTTCAGACTGGTTTGCCTGAACCGGTAGCAACCCGCTGGTGACGTCACGGAGCCAGTTCGGTCGGTGCCGGTCCGTGGCCCGCCTCCTTTTTTTTTTTTTTTTTTTGGAAAAAAATTTGGGAATTTTTTTTATTTTTTTCTTCTTCTGTGCATGCGCAGAAGCCAAGTTTCCGGCACTGCGCATGCGTCGCCATCTTGTTTCAGGCTTTTTTTTTGGATTTTTTTTTATTTTTCGGCACTGCGCATGCGTGCGCGCACCCATGAGGCGCACCCACGCGGCGCGGGAGGAAGCAAACCGGCAGCGAGGTAAGTTAGAACCCACCCCTGATGTACACACAGGCAACATTTATACAAAAACATGGCACGAGTGCCCACAGATACACAGAGGTGCAACACATTACTTCTTTGTAGTTGTGATTCTATCAGCATCTCCCATGGCTAATACTGGGTAAAAGCATTGGAAATAATTCCAGAAGTCATGCTTTCCGTATCTTTATTTTTAGGGTGTATGTAATGCGCTCTAAATGTAGTGCCTGCTCTGTATTTTATATTCGGTGAGGAATTTCCTCCTTATGGATCGTATGTGTGTGTTCTTCCTGGTGGAGGTTAAGATGAATATTTGTGTGAAAGAACTGGTAGTTTGTTTTGCATTTACCCTTGTTTCAAAATGTCCCCATCCTTTGCTTGTTTGCTTGTTGGAAAGAAATTGTGGATCCTACACTGTATCTCTAACCATTCAAAGTAAGAATATTTTTAAAAGGACTTTTGATGTCCAAAAAAAGTTCAAGAAAGTCTTTGTTTTGTTTTAACCAGTAGAAGAAACTTTTGGTCCTGTGGTACCTTCAAACTGCTTGAAAATCTAAATATGATTTAAATGTGGATCTTTTTATCAAAGATATAAGCTGAACCCTAAGGACACTTTGATTTCAAATAAAATTCAGCATCCTTTAAAATGGAATTCCCAGTTTTTGCTTTTTAAAGTTCAAAACCCTTTTGCCTTCATTGCATCAGTTGGCATAGCAATCTTTATATTGAAAATAATGAGAGAGTTACCTGACAGAAATGCAAGACTACAATTTTGTCTGCCAAATTTTCTAACAAAGAAAATATTAAATGACTGAGAGTCACAAAACTGGATGTACTTTCAGTTGTATTAAATGATACAGGATTTAGATTTAGTTAGTGAGGCTTAGGTTGGAGTGTTAAGAAAGAATATGGTGAAACAACAGTCAATGTCCATATATTAATTCAAAATTTCCAAACAGATCATTGACTGAAGCCCTTACGATGTTGCTTGCTCTTGGAAAATATCTTATTAATCAATTCATGAAAATACTGATGGACACTGGCATGACATCAATATACACATGCATATACACATGTATATATACACAAAACTAAAACTCTATTACCATAAACTATCATAGCAATATCTCAAATGCCTGACAGCATTTTCCCTTCCTTCCATCTTACACCAAAGAAATCAAGACTTGAGTTTCTTTCTCTTGCTCTCCTGGATTAAGCTCATGATGTTTTTCCAGGGTCATCACAGGTAGTAAGAACTATCAAATTTAGGAAAGAGTGTCCTTGACAATTTAGAAAATTCTTTAGAAAATAGTTAAGACAATGTCTTTGCCTTTTTTATATTCTGGTATTCATTAGCATAGGTATGCCTGAAATTATTCTCCCCAATCCAATTAATCAAATAAACTTTGTATCCTCTATTAATTGACACTGACATTTCTATTCTGTATGAAAATTAGTTAAATCTATCTAATAGCAAGATTTGACGGAAGTAATACCTAGAAGTCATTAGTTCAGAATTTTATGCTATATAAGTTTTATTAAAAATAACAATAAAAAGTTATAACAGTTGTTCAAATTCTGCAGCTCACTCAATTTCCTTGAGGTTCAAAGTTTCTTATTTCTTTGACTGATTTGTGAATATTCCCTGTTAACACCTTGGCTGAGTGTCCAAATTATGCATCTCTGAATTCTCCAAGTAATTCTCAAGTTTCACTAAGATGAATACTAAATTTCCACATTTGTGTAGTTCTTTTCTGAATGCTACTCAATTACACCTTTTCAAGTCTAAAAGGAAAAGTTGCTTAACTTTTTCTTCTTTTAGGACTGAATCTTAATGCCCAAGGATGATTGGCCTATTGCTTTGGGCAAAAAATAAGATATAAGTTTCTGTATCCTGTTAGCTTTCCAATTTCTACTGTGATTTTTCCTTTCACTCCAGAAACAAGATCCATCAAAGGGATATCTCTCTGACAATATAATTAGTCATCAAACTAAATCTTAGATTACAATTTTTAAATACTTTTCAATAAAACTCCATTTTTGAAAATCTCAGTTCTTATCTCCCAAACACATTGTATTGATTCTAGTAAACAGTCTGAATATTTGTGTTCTCTGTGGTATTTTAAAATTCTATTTGGCTAGAAAGATAGCATCCTGTTTTTAGCAAAATAGAGTCAGAGGTCTCAGTGCAGACTTGAACTAAGTTGTCCATTTCCATTCATATTCAAGGTGGACTGTGTATAGAGACATGTATTATAAGTTACTGGAGTAACCATGGCAGTACAAAACGTTTAAAGGGGAACTCTAAACTATTTATTGGGATGAACCCTACCCTTAAAGCATTGAGACAGCCATGCGCTTCAGAACAGTCAGCCACCTTCATGAACAGACAGCTACAATCCACTGAGATTCCCAGTGGAATGAAACAGTTGTATCTGCACGTATGGAAACCAGTTGTGAAAGTCATCAAAGCATCAAGCCCTCTAAACTACCTAACTGTCTTTGAGGAGGAATACTTCTGTTGTGGCCGGCCAGTGGAACTGGTGGCAGACTCAGACAGTGAGGAGGTTGGGGAGGAACATGGGCCAGTCCTGGAGTCTGGGGAAGGCTCTGATTAGTGCTCTGTGTCTGAGGCAAAGATGGGGCCAGGGCCGTCCGACTGTTATCAGCTACCTTCAGAGTCGGAGATAAGTGGGGCAGAAGAACAGCTGGAGCCTGTTCCAATGTGCGCATGTGCAGAGCTGTCGGAAGAAGGAAACAATTAAGGAACAGAGGTCAACTTGGAAGTAAAGGCACAAGGGGATGCTGAATGGCCCCTCCCATAGGGAATAAATAGCGAAAGGGGAGTGGTGTTTGCAGGAGACAATTAGTTCATTTATTAGTGTAAAAAAATGCTTATCTGAATTGGTGTTTCACAGAGACTCCTTGCCAAGTATTTCCTTGTTCAGTGTTGCGCCTGGAAGCTATCAGCCTGGCAACTCTCCAAGGACTGATAAGGTCTGTGATTGCAATTTTTCCTTGAAAGACTATTTTCCGGGACTTTGCTGGATGTGAATGCTAGGAATTCACAATAGCCAAATAAAAACGGGTTTTGTCAGGACAAGGAGTCTGTTTTGTGATTTGGTGAAGCCTAGGTCACAACAACTTCATTTGAACCACGATGCTTTGTGAAGTGCTCATTTACACAGTTCTAACTTAACAATATGTAATATTCTTTCAACTATACAGAAATTAATTCAACATAGTCTTTAGATATATTGGGAGATGGTGAATTGTGTCTACTGGGCTTACTTTCCTGTATATTCAGTGTAACATTTGCATAGAAAAAGTTCTTCATACTTGGGCTGGAATGTAGAATGAATTTAGCTCTGGGAGGTAGATAGTCCTTACCCTCTTGCATCAGCCTGAGGCAGAGTATAAAAGACAAGAGTCTGTAGGGCCCAAGCAATTCTATTTATTTTTGTAAGATGTAGGGTCCTTGTCACTTTACATTTCAGTTGCCCTCCTGATAACATAGGACAATTTGAAATATGCCACACATGGTATATTTAAAATTTCTTTTCACTTCCATGAAAGCACTATAGAATCTGTTAAATTAGAAATATGATGAATAAATAAAATAAAATTTCCAATAAAAGTTAGACTTTGGGTCCACTAATTAAAAAATTAAAATATATAAACAAGGCATTGTAGCAAAGCCCATGAAATTTTCCCAGCAATGTGTTCCTTGCTTCAAGATGTTAAAATCCCCCTGCTTTGTTGGGAACTTAACCTATTTGAAAATTAAATGGAGAGAGCGAGATCAAATGTTGCCAGCAAGCTGAGTAATTTGCTACAGTTGTTTAGCAAAGGAATTTATCATAGAATTTGTAGGGATAAACCACATGCCAAAAATAAGCACATAATAAACATGCAAGACTAAGTTTCTTATGAGCAATTAGATTTAAACGCAATTGACACTGCATTGAAAATGGAGCCACAGATTTCTGAAAGATGGTATTACTTTGTATGTAAAATACCTGGTCTAAGTTACGGGTTTTATAATATATGAGTATATAATTTAAAAATACGTTTTGTCAGCAAGTTTTTATTTGTTTTTCAGCATATCATATACATGAAAACTTTCAGTTCATTAAACTTCAGCAGTCTCTCAGTAGCGTTTATGTCAATGGTAAATTCTTTCAAATTCCATTGTGAGAAGAATATTAATGTTTAAACTGCATTTACCTGTCTAATCTACATATGTTTGTGTTGTGGAGTAAATCACACCAAGTCCTGTAGGAGAAAGGCTCAACTCTGCTAATAGGCTAACTTTTCCTCTCTCTTTTTTGCTTTGACTCCTACAAATTGAGAAATATTGCCTTTGGTAAACATAATGGGAAACTGCATTTTTAATGCTTCCACACAAGCTCATTTCTTTACTAAGCATGAAGCAGATGGCTGTTCTTAAAAATGAAACTTCCCAAATCTCTACAGCTGACACACAATATTAGAATTTTGGTGCTTCTGGCAATTAGAATTTAGATCTGAGAGTTACATAAGGTTATATGGATCTTGGATTTGACTAATAAATATGGTATTGTGCTGAAAATGGTTAAAGGCAATTTTCTGCTTTTTCACACACTTCAAAGGGCTTGTCCTTATACTTTGTTAAAAACACTATCTGTACTTGAAATTTCAAATCTGTCTATATGGGGCTGCTTCAACTTCCTTCTTGACCACAGTTAATCCTTGGGTTATGATGGCGATTGGGACAGGAATTTTCTTTACTAAGCAATAAAGCATGATGTTTGACAAGAGCAATCTCAGCAGGCCTGGTTGCTGTCATAACCCCAGGATTTCACAGGTTGTTAAGTGGGAAGTGGTGAGAGTCCCAGGCAAGCAGGCTGCAAGTGAAAGCTGCAGACAGGTGGGGAGGGAGTGCAAGGGGCAAATGCACTCTGTAGTGCAGGGGGGGGGGATAGGGTGCTTCAGTCAGGTGCTATGGAACATGGTCAGGTGGGTGAAAATGTGGGAAGAACAACTTCTGACTTCCTGCCAGCTTCTCCATAGATTTTGCTTATAGCAGCCTAAGATTAAATGTAAAGACCAAACACGGCAGAAAATACCGGTAATCCTTGTTTAGTGACTGCAATTGGGATTGACAATTCAGTCATTAAGTAAGTGGTTGCTAAGTGAAACCACAACCGATCTTCAGTTTTCCTTTGCTTTACAGATCTGTAAAGGTTCTAAATGCAAGATCTGGTTGCAAAGTTACTATCTCATCACTATCATTACTGAGCAGTCACTAAACGAGGCAGCCACTAAACAAGGAGTACCTGTACTGCAACTAGCCTAAGAATTGATAAGATGTTGAAGTGCTGAATGGCTTCTGCCTTTTATTAACAGTAAAGCTGTTAATATGCAGCAAGCACTTGACAGAATAGTAATGAAACCCTTGATATATACTGATGTTGAATGTCTCTATGCAAGTAGCCATCAATTTACAATCATAACCAAACCAATCACATGATCGGACCTGATTTATTTATTTTTTACATTTTTTTTGCAGTAGTCATTAAGCATATGCCACAGTCATTAAGTTAATACATTTTCCCCAATGAGTTTTTTTTTTTTGCCAGAAACCAGAAGTAAACTCCAAAAAACTGGCAAAAATAAATATATTACAAATTGTGGTCCCGTGAGCCTGTTGCCAAGCATCCAAAATGCCACTGTGGGAGGTGGGGGATGCAATCATTTCTAATTTGGTGTTCAAGTTAATTTGTAAGGATGTTCAGTTGGGAATCTGAGCAGTCCTTGGTGCTATCTGAGCTTGGTTGTTTTCTTGCAGACATTTCATGACCCAAACTAGATAACATCATCAACTATCACTCATTATATTACTTACTTTGGGTCATGAAACATCTGCAAGAAAGCAACCAAGTTCAGAGAGGACCAAGGACCCCTCATTTCAATCCTGAGCTACAAATATTCTCCTTTATTAGTTGGAAATTTATCAACCAGTTGGAATATACCATACTTGTTGGAGTATACAACACACTTTTCCCCCCTAAAAGAGGGTGGAAATGTTAGTGCATCTTATACACCGAATACAGCCATTTTTGCCCTCCCAAAGCCCCGCCCCACGTGAAAACAGGGTGCGCAGAGGGTTTGGGAGGTCTGCAGAGTGCTCCTGGGGGCTGGGGGAGGGCAAAAACTCTTTTTTTGTTGCTTAATTTGGGGAAATCTTGGGGGGTTTTTGCACTGATGATGTTACCTAGTTTGTTAATGAAACATCTGCAAGAAAGCAACCAAGTTCAGAGAGTACTAAGGACCCCTCATTTTAATCCTGAGCTACAAATATTCTCCTTTATTAGTTGGAAATTTATCAACCAGTTGGAATATACCATACTTGTTGGAGTATACAACACACTTTTCCCCCCTAAAAGAGGGTGGAAATGTTAGTGCATCTTATACACCGAATACAACAATTTTTGGCCTCCTGAAACCCTGCCCCACGTGTCCCATTTTCGCCAAAAACAGGCCCGTTTTTCACAAAAACGGCACGCAGAGGCTTTGGGAGGCCTGCAGAGTGCTCCTGGGGGCTGGGGAGGGCAAAAACATGACGGTGGGGGGTTTGGGAGGCGAAAAATGGGGATGTTTTTGCCTTCCCCAGCCCCCAGGAGCACTCTGCAGGCCTCCCAAAGCCTCTGCGCATCCTGTTTTTGTGAAAAACAGGCCCTTTTTTGCAAAAACCGGGCCCGTTTTTCACCTCCCAAACCTCCCATGCGTCGTGCTTTTGCCCTCCCCAGCCCGGGATGCGCAGAGGGTTTAGGAGGCCTGCGGAGTGCTCCTGGGGGCAGGGGAGGGCAAAAACTTTTTTTTTCTTGTTTACCTCTTCGAAATCTTGGTGCGTCTTATACTCCGGTGCATCTTATAGTCCAAAAAATACAGTAAGCAATGTTTTAGGGACATTACATTAAGATTCTTTTGAGCTAGTTTTATTAATGATGAGTAGTATTTAGTCACAAGAGAGTTTCACTATTTCGGGTGACTATATGTAATAATCATCGCAGTTTTTAAAACTTTTCTGTGGTCATAAAAGTTAGAATTGTATTTGGAGCTTTTCATTGTGAGTGAAATAATTTGTAGTCTGAAAGCAAGTTTATGGAAATTCTTGCCCTGCTGTTTTGTCAAAGAAAAAAAATCCACTGTATAATGGATTATCATATACTGCTTTGCAAAGGCACAGCTTCCAATGCATAAGTATAACAATTGACATCCTGCCTTTGAATATGCTTTTATGCTTTTCTGTGTCATTTGTAAAGGCAATTAAAAGACAGGATGGCATAGAAAGAATTGCAGATTTTGGTCATTTAAGGTAATGAGGAAGTTTCTTCTGTACCTGTATCCCTGTTGTTAGGTAGAGAACACGATATTTCTATTTTATTAAGCCACCTAATCTGTCTTGAATAAGATTTGTATATTCATCAGAGGCCTCTGGAAGGGGGCCAGTTTCCTGCATGCCTCCACAGAGTGCAATACTTTGCCCTGTAACACATTCTTTACAATAAATGTCAGTAAAGGCTTCCCCCATATTTGATTTATTGAGAGCACACAGGGAAGCCAGCTGTTAGCACTTCTTAAGTATTTGTCTTTGAATATGACTTAAAGCTGAGAAACATCATAGTGCAATTTTGTTTACGATTAAAAGAGGCAGACGTCTTATGCCTCTTAATCTTTTTTTTTTTTTTTGTCTTGGATTTTTTCCCCTCTTAACCCAATATTTTGTCATTTGAAAGCAAATATGTCTTTAAATCAATGCTCAAAAGAGTTCCTGATTCTGTCTATATCTATATGCTTTCCAAATTAGCATCATTTTGGGAACAATCTGAAATGCAGCATTGCATCGTGAACAATTGTTTTATAAAGCAGCATATCGTTTTTCAGCAAGTTACCCCTTAAATCCCTGTAAGTCCTGCCTACCTTGAAATTTAATATGTGGAGTATTGACTGGCTGTACACAGAAACCACTGATTATCAACCTTAAGTTCATGTACGACACTAATAAGAACTTTTTATCAACGTATTTGCTCAATCTTCATGGGGCTGTCTGCAATTTTTCACCAAGTCAAGTGGATCATGTATACTGTTCCCCTCTTTGTGGCATCATCATAACATTTATTATTTTTGGAGCATCCTCTATGGCCTTCTTGAATTTATATCACAATCTGCAACATTTGATCTTAATTAGCATTGTGTTATCTCTATATTCCAGATACACTCTTAAATCTCCAGTCTTTGGTAGCCTATTATTTGGATGACATAGAATCATAATTCATTTTGCTATGCTGCATAGTATGTTCAATGAAATAAATAAACCTATAAATATTGGCAAACCATTAATAACATATTACATACATTAATTTATGAGCAAACAAAATCAGTTAGACATTAATTGTAGTATTCAAAAGCATTTTTTTAAAAAATCAATGATAATTGCACATCAGGTTAAATAAAGGCCTCCAAATTAAATAATCTATGAATGATCCCTGATAAAAAGTTCAAACTTCTGAACTATTATAGCAGTGTCTCTTCACCAGGACATTTAGTGATAAAATCCCTCCACTACCTTTACTCCTGGGACTATATGGTAACTGAATCATATTTTCTCTACTCTAAAGGAAGGAATTCCCCATATCGTAATAAAGGGTTGAAGAATGTGTCTGCTGATTGAAAAGAAAAGTCTTGTTCAACCTCAATATTGTCAAGAATAATTTATTTCTTATGGTTTTCCTCCATGTGCATGTATATAATACATACACATTTTACATTGTTATGATTGATTATGTGCCGTCAAATCAGTATTGAGTCTTAGCAATCACATAGATAGATACATTTGTTTATGTTAGTATATTACTTGGACACCAGCTCTTACAATAATGGCCCAAACCATCACATGCTTTTGCTGAAAAATAGAAGGAAAGTTAATTTTGCTTATGTGGATAAATCACAATCTCTTGGAATGTCCAAATCAGATAGACAGCTTACTTAGAATCTTCATTCCAGACTAGCTAAGTTATATGTAGAGCTTAAGTCCAGGGAGTTTATAAGAGAGAATTTAGCAAACATACCACATTTAATTTTAGGTAGTACAGATTTATAATTTTCTGTTATTTGTCACTGAAGGTAGATAAATAATATAAACTCAGCCTTATACAAGAGTATAATCTATGACTGCTTGGTTTTTAGAATCAGCACCTACAGATAGTCCTTGACTTACAACCCCAATAGAGCCCAAAATTTATGTTGCTGAGATATTTGTTAAGTGAGTTTTACCCCGTTTTATGACCCCTCTTGCCACAGTTGTTAAGTGAATCACTGCAGTTGTGAAGTTAGTAACACAGTTGTTAAGTCAATCTGATTTCCGCATTGACTTTGCTTCTCGGAAGGTTACAAAAGGTGATCACATGATCCAGGGGACCCTGCAACCATCATAAATATGAGTCAGTTGCCAAGCGTCTGAATTTTGATTACGTGACCATGGGGATGCTGCAACGATCATAAGTGTGAAAAATGCTCATAAGTCAGGTTTTTCAATGCTGTTCTAACTTCAAACGGTTACTAAATGAACTGTTGTAAGTCAAGGACTACCTGTATTTGGTTTTCAATGCTGTATTGATACATTAAAGGCCAAAGTGGACAAGATTAGAGCCGAAAGCAATAGGGTGCAAGAGAAATACCCCTACTTGAAGCATTAAAATAGCCATGTCCTTTGGAAGGCTCATATGGCTGCTTTAAACCTCGTGATTTTTATGAATATATCCATGCATAGATAATTGTTTTGTCTGATCCAATAGTGAAGAAAAGCAGTTATGCATGGAGAAGGGGAAAAAAAATCAAACATAGCCTTTGAAGCAGCCGTACAAGCCTTCCAAAGGAAGTTGCTTCGAGCAGGTGTAGTTTGTTCATCCTTACCCAATTTTCAAAACAAACCTTTTAAATATTTTTCATAGCTGCAGAAAATTTGAAACATTTGTAAAAAAAAAAAAAAACACCTTTCTCACATGCATGCAAGTCACCTAAACTCCTATTAGGCTAATTTATTTTTAATGTTGCAATGGAAGCTCCTAATGAAACCTTGATTTAGTTTCTGAAACAAAATGCAACATATTAAACAGATATATGCATCATGAATGTATTTTTATTCAAGCTATGTAGAGACCTATTCTGCTGTTCCACTATTGTATTCAAATTGCTATTTTATCTAGACCCATTCACGATGTGACTTCTTTGATGAGGCATATTGTGTCATGTAGAGTCCACTCCATATCTGTAAAGCAGATAAGAGGAACCTATTTCTATCCCAAGTTTTGTGTTTTAACTGAAGCAGGAATAAATCCAATCAAATATTCCCAGGACTATCAGCCAACATAACCAAAAGTAAAGGATCATTAGAGTTACAGTTCAATAACCTAAGGGAGACCATATCGCTATCATCTTCTGGCTAAAGTGGACAATTTGTGAATTTTGGGCTCCCAAGGAAAGACCACCAACTTAGCCTTATTTGTTATTTATATACATTGATCTTAAGAGATAGAAAATTTGGCTTATCAGTGCTGTTTTCACTCCCACATTTTGGGAGGAAAGCAAAATAAATGAATAACATAAAGTAATAATATATAAAAATACAGAACAACTGGATATTTAGAAATTTTGTTTGTTATTTGAATGTCCCCGATAATATGTAGATAGTGCTGTGATTACTGTACATACTGAAGGAAAAGAAGAATGTTGGATGTTGTCCCTTAAGATGAAGAATGACTATGCTCTGCAATCTCCTATTTCTTTTTCAGCATCTGCAATCCCTGATAATGGAAGAAGAGCCTGTTTAAAGCTGAAAGTCTTTGTACGGCCTGCAAGTAAGTGCTTTACGCCTTGCTTTAGAGCAGTGGTTCTCAACCTTTCTAATGGCACGACCCCCCCGCAACCCCCCCGCCGCCGCGACCAGGGATGAAATGCTCCTGGTTCGCTCGTACCTGTCGGTCACCGTAGAGCCGGTCACCAAGGTAGCGCGAGGCGCCGCCCACCCACCCGGATGCCACTATTTGGGTTCTTTTACCCTCTGCGCATGCGCAAAGCATTCTGCGCATGCGCAGAGGGTAGAAGAACCCAAATGGCGGCGTCCGGGCTACCAGCTGACGGCGACCCGCAGGCACGGCCGAACCGGGACCTTTTTACCCCTGCAGTGACGGTGGCACCAAGATGACGGGCTAACGCGCGCGGCGACCCCTGTGAAATGGTCTTTCGACCCCCAAAGGGGTCGCGACCCACAGGTTGAGAACCGCTGCTTTAGAGGGTGGCTTTATAGTGCATGCTTCGGTTTAGTAAACAGCAGTATAAACTTCTTTTAACTTTTAAAATCCTATGTGGTGTCTCTTCTTTTCAGCATCACTTTTTTTTTGTTTTTGCCATATCTTTTAATCATTTTTCACAAAGCAGTTTTCTTATTTGTTTTTCATATGCATCAGTTGCTAACTTGTTGTTTCTTAAATTGTGGTACAAAAAGAAAACTACTGTGGTGTTTTGAAACAGGCCACAGTTAAGTTATAAATATATGCCTATAATAGAAATAGAAATCAGACTTGAAGACAGCAGCAAAAAAAAAAAAAGGAAAATGGGGATTTTAAGGGTGTCTCACTAACTTATTTGGCTGTTATCTCTATTTTTGTTATAGACAACTGTATGAAAACTATAGGTGTTCATGATCGTGTTTTCGATGTTAACGACAAAGTAGAAAATTCATTAGAACCAGCAGGTTAGTATGCTTAGAGACTCTCTTTTAACAAATGCCTCTGTCTTTCTGGAGCTTTTGCGTCTCTTTCTTTCTCTTTGCATGGTTTGCACGGTAAAATTATTCTGCTTTTACTCATTTCTTGCAGCGCTAATATTGCTTATGGTATATCTAATTTGCTAATGCTAGAATTCTCTTTTAAGATGTTGAGATAAAGTATGCTTTTTCCATGACAATCTGCTTATTCAAACATGGCACCTCATTTAAAAACATAGTTGTCCTAATCCCATTCCCACTCCATTTTTTGGTGTTTCTATTCAAGAGATGAATATTTAAGGGGAAAAAATGTTATGTATACCTAAACACACAAACATATATGTTGTCCATGAGAATTTAAATGTAATTTATCTAGTTGCTACCCTGCCCCAATATATAGATGAATTTGGACAGAATTTTACAATGTCCCAGAGAAAAATATATGCACTGTATTTTGCAGTAAAATGCAGTAAGCAATTATGAGTAACATAAAATTGATTTCAGGTTTAAAAAGACATACAACTAGACAACAAGAATATGATGATATTCTTGGCACATTTATGTTAATAGTGTATTGTAGATACAATACATGTTGTTGTTGTTGTTATTATTATTATTATTATTATTATTATTATTATTATTATTATTATTATTATTATTATTATTATTATTATTATTATTATTATTATTATTAAATAACTGCACATGATAGTGGTATGACTAAGTTTGGTAATCTGGTCTATAATTTCTTTTTTTTTTTTTTGTTTGTATTTATTTTTTATTTAT
>QLTV01002023.1:1075150-1100646 GCA_003457575.1 Thermophis baileyi
TATTATTATTATTATTATTATTATTATTATTATTATTATTATTATTATTATTATTATTAAATAAGAGCAATTGAAGCTGATCTCAATGAGGATTTATCTGTGTGCCTGCTGGTTCTGTTTTAAAAATAAAAATATTGTAAGAATGTTAAATACTAAATTGTCTGCATATTTATCTGGACATTGCATTGCTTTAGACATTCTCTTTACATCAAGGTCATGTTCCCCATTTCTCCCCATTCTTCTCACTGGGGAGAAGACGCAAGATATATTCAATTTCTTGAATATATGAGTGTCCTGTTCTAGAGCTACCTGAGGCCTACAGAGGAAGTCAAACAAGGTTAAGGCAGAGGTTCTCAGATGAAGGAAGCTGAAGGGACAGCAGGGCAAACAAAAGTCCCTCTGATGAAGAGAGAAGCTGACAAGGAGTGAAGCCAAGGCAGAGACCCTCTGGCAAAGAGAAACGTCAGAAACTCAGAACCTAAGATAACTCCCAAAAGGAGTAGGAGGAAGTTTTCAAAGGAATACTCTAAAACTTGTTTAGTCACTGTCAGCTCTATCCCCACTCTACTAATTTGTACTACATCCCTATCCTCTAAATTTAGCAGAATCAAACTTCTGCAGAGATGTGGATATAGAAATTACTGAGTACAAGAAGTTTATGTCCTTTGGTTGTTGGGGCTCTTAATGCAAAATAGATTGTGCTTCTTCTAATGAAACAGCCAGAGCCTTACCTTCATTTTACATATTGAAAGATGTACATTCAGGGAATTGTGATGCTCATATTCCTAAAAGAGACATTCCCGGTGCCTAAACTGAATGTTTCCAACATCAAGTTAAATGGTTTTTATTTCCTTAATCATGTATTATAAGCTGTATATGTTTTTAAGGTTAGATTTTATGTTTTATGTTATGATTTCGATATATAAACTGCTATGAAACTTTTAGAAATAATTACCGGTATTATGACAATTTAGATGCATTTGCTCATAAACATAGAAATTAATTTAATTTAGGATAGGGAACAAAGTGACTTTACAATAAATGTCTCTGAATAGTTTTAAATCTTAATCAAGCCTCTCATAGTTAACATTTTAATTTTTCTAGGTAAGCATTTTCCTACTTTACAACTTAGGTGCTATGGAAAACTGATTTATGAAAATGAAAAAGACCATTTGGGTTTTTTGGTCTTACTTCTAAGCATTCTTATTTTTCCAAGAGAGAGATGGAGAGACTCTGTATCACTATTTCTTAGAAATGTCAAAAAGCAAAACAAGACATTCTCCATAGTATCGACAGAAGAGTCCAGGATGGGTTACTCTAGTCTCGTAGCTCTATTGACTGAGTTGAAATTCTGAGGACATGTCTCCCTGGTAACGGTCCCCAGTTTTTCAACTCAGTCTCAGCTCTGTGGACGCTCCTATTTTAGCTCCAGAGAGCTTCTGAGCAGAAATTAGTTTGTTGGTTTGCTAAAAGTATAATTGAATCCCTGGTTTCAAGCAGAGAAGAGATCTGTAAAGGATTTTGAAGCGCTACGCCTCTCAGCTGTTTGGCGGTACTCTCCGCAGTGGCGGATTTGAGCTTCGGGCACCGGCCCGCTTCGGCAAGCTCTGCGAGCCCTTAGCGGGCTGCTCCGCCTTCGGACCAAACGGCTGGATCAATTTCGAAGTGAACGAAAGGAGTCTGAGGCAGAATCGCAGCCGAGCCTTCATCTCCGTGGCGCCGCTGTTTGAAGACAGCTTTTTGGCGCGGCCCCTTGGCGCTCCGCGTCGGCAGATAGAAGCTTGGAGGGGCGGCCATTTTGGCGCCAATCTCGGAACTGCTCCTAGCGCCTCTCAGCTGCTGTACTGAAAAGCAGGCCAGTGACACCGAACGCGAGCCCTAGGTCATTCCGCATTCATGGTGAGGGGCCTGGAGTCCTTGACCACTACAACAGTCATACTCCCATTGCCAGGGAGCCGCGGCAGCTGTGACTCACTTAAGACTGCCTGGTTCCCAGCGGCGAGGCCATATGCGTTTGCAAGCCTGGGAATTTCCCACCTTGCTTATCGATCCTGTTTAGTCAGACTCCTTTGGGATCGAGACCTGAGGCTAATCCACGGCTGCGGTGGGGCCTGAACTCCTTCCCGACCTTGGGGATTTATCTAGGAGCTAGTAACGACACTGAGCCGGCAGCAGAGCTTTCGAGTGCGTCTGCCCCTAGTTCAGTCCTGCACCAACAAAATGGAGGAAAGTGGTGCAGGCTCTGGCCTTCTGCTGGAGGAAGCTTGGTCTCCTCAGGCCTCAGACAGGACTGGTAGGGCCCCAGTCAAACCGAGGTCTGCCAGCCTAGCAGCAGTAGCAGCAAAGATCAGGGCTAGGGCTCAGAAAAAATCCTCCAGAGCGGAGGAGAGGGCTGCACAACAGAGACAGAAGGCCTTGGATAAAGAGTTTGCTAGAGCAAAGAAGGGATCCAAGGGGTGTAGTCACCCTGCTCACAAGATGGCCAACAATCCAGTTGCGCGCCACTCCCCTGAGCCGATTTTGCTATAGGGACAACAGACGGAACACCAAGTGATTCATGCAAGGGCCTGGTCTCCAATGGACGTTAGGGGCCTGCTAGAAAGACTGGACTTTCTACTCATTCAATGTCACAGAATTCTGTGACAGCCATTGAGAGAGGGCTACCTCTCTCAGCCCCCAGAAGCAACGTTTACACCAACAGCAGCGGGGCTCCAGTTTTGCGGTTTGGGGCTCCCTCACTCACCACCCCAGGGTGCGAGCCTTCCTTAGGGGTGCCTCCAATTTAAAACCACCAGTAGTGCACCACTACCCCACCTGGGATTTGACCAGGGTGTTGCAGGCCCTTACCAAGGCACCATTTGAACCCTTAAGAGAGTCCAGCCTGCATCTCTCGTGCAAGGTGGCCTTCCTAGTGGCCGTCACGTCTGCCAGACGGATTTCAGAGTTGACGGCATTATCGGTGAGAAAGGACCTTTGGTTTTCATCCAAACAGGGTGGTTCTGCAGTTGGACCCTGCCTTTCTTCCAAAGGTTAACTCCTTGTTTCACCGAGCACAGTAGCTGATCTTGCCTGATTTCTGTCCAAGGCCTCGGCACGCCTTGGAGCAGACGTGGCATACCCTGGATGTTAGGAGGGCCCTCCGCATTTACATCGCGAGGACCGCTTCCATCAGGAAGACTGAGTCCCTATTTGTCTCCTTTCAGCCATCAACTCGGCCACAGGGTGACACCTTCCACGGTGGAAGGTGTATTGTATTGCCCGAGCCTATGAGCTTCAGGCTCTCCCAGTGCCTCGAGGGATTACGGCATACTCAACTAGGAGTGCAGCCACAACGGCGGCCTGGGCTACGCAGGCTTCTGTAGAAGAAATTTGTCGGGCGGTGACTTGGACGTCCCCATCGCCATTCATCCGCCACTATAGACTGGACACTTATGCTTCCGCTGAGGCAGCCTTCGGCAGGCGTATCCTGCAGCGAGTGCATGAGGAAGTGGGGACTCAGGACCAGAACAGCTCCCGCCCATAGGACAGCCAAGCTTTGGTATATCCTGGACTCTCCTGGACTCTCCCGTCGATACTTTGGAGAAGGGGTGTTCGTCTTACCTGATACGCCCTTTCTCATGGTGATTGACGGGAGAGTCCAGTCCCACCCGGTGGACTGTCTGGTCCGGATTCCG
Organism: Thermophis baileyi; assembly: GCA_003457575.1. Taxonomy (NCBI): domain Eukaryota; kingdom Metazoa; phylum Chordata; class Lepidosauria; order Squamata; family Dipsadidae; genus Thermophis; species Thermophis baileyi. The sequence goes on from QLTV01002023.1 coordinate 1,078,825, forward strand.
GGTGGAGATACGTTTGGACTGGAGTCGGACTACAAGATTCACTTCATCTTCAAGAAGGTCTACAAGATTCGCTTCACCTTCATTTTCAACTGGGGACCGTTACCAGGGAGGCGTGTCCTCAGAATTTCAACTCAGTCAATAGAGCTATGAGACTAGAGTAACCCATCCTGGACTTTCCCGTCAATCACCATGAGAAAGGGCATATCAGGTAAGACCAATGCCCCTTCTGCATAATTCCTACTTGTGACCATCTCGCCATCTCTGAACATCTTTATGATGTGATTTTTTCCGCTTTCTCAAATGATGTGTCATCTTTTTAAATATGGTATAATTTCAGAGTTTTTGTTGTTATCTACTGATAGTCAGCTACAGCAGCTTTTCATCTTTGTGCTTAATTGCTTTCACTTTCCCATTTTTCTAACAAAATCATAATATTCTATATTTTAAGAAAACAATATGCATTGATACAATTGTTCTCTTCAACAAGATCTCTGATCAAGCCAGTCTTCCTACAACCCTTCTCCTCTTCGTTTAAATTTTTATATAGCCAGATTTTACTGGCAGAAACTTTGGAATTCTTTTGGAACTGGTAAATCATCATTTGGACATTCGTTGGTTTTCAGTACACTAACTACACAAGGCAAATAAAAATCTAAAACTAATTGAGAGAACAATGTCCAACATTTCAGCCAGTGTTCTGTCTGGTTTCATTAAGTTTTTTTTTAAGTGGAACGCATGGTATTTAACCAAGGAACTATTAAAAAGTTTTAAAATATCGTATGTTGTCTTTATCTTTGAAGGGGAAAAAATACAAATGTGTGCTTTCTGTTTGAACAGATGATACGGTACATGAATCAGCTGAGCCATCCCGTGGTGAAAATGCAGCTCAGACCTTAAGGATATCCAGTCAGCCTTTCACAACTCTACTGTTCCTTCTAGCAATGCTTTTGACGTTATAGCACATATTCCAGCAAGCTGCCACAGTCAACTTCAGGATCTTGGAACATCAAAGATCCACTTAACTGCTCATCCCAGCAACGGGACTTTGTATTGGTTTGCAGATGTTGGTTTGTTCTCCTTCCCCCCGTCTTCTCCCTTTCTCTCCTCTGCAACCTGAACTTTGAGCAAAAATTGAAGAGGAATAACTAGACCTCTTCCTACTCCCAAGCTTTTCCCTGGCTTTCCTTGATCCCTTCTAAAATAAATGGACTCCAAATGAAAATGCCAAATTTCAATATTGACACTAGTGATTCTTACTTTCCTCTGCAGCCTCTCTTTAAGATACTGCCTAGTTAATTCACTGGGCCATCCGTATATGGAGAAGGAAGAATAATAGGAGATGCAGTTAGTCGAAGAATAAGGAAGTTATTTGAAAAAAAAAACCAAGAGAAGTTTTTTACTCTTTTCAATAAAATATTTATTTCTCCTTGTTCAGCACTGTAAGATGATCATGCAATGCACTGTGTCACCATGTCAGGACTGGAGGGAAGATATTAAGAATAGATATATCTCAGTGAACAGGCTCCTCAAAGAAAAGAGATATTATTTGTATGCAACTGCCTTGAAAGGTCCTTGACTGTAGAAGTTATGCTCCATAACAGAAGCTCCGTCATTAGGGGATAAAAAAGTGACTACTGACATGCAAGGTCAGGTTTAGGAAACTATGTTGGAGTGATAGTCCCTCTGTTATCGCTCTAGGTGGATAGTGCACACCAGATTACTTTTCTTTTGACTCCGATACCATGGTGCTACAACAATTTTTGTTCAAATGCAAAAAGGCATTTCTGCACTTCTAAAATATCTTTTCTGTGTGAATAAAGTGACCTTTCCCAAGGCTGACTTAGTAGCCAGTAGCCTTGGATCCAGCTCTGGGTGATGATACATACTATGTTGATAACAGCTCAGGGTGGAGTAAACCTGGTGAGTGATACAGAATCCCCAGTGTCATGGATAATTCTGCCTCCTTGAAAGTTTGGCAACTCTTGGAGTAAAATGCTGCCAGAAAGGAACCAGGACATTTGTCATAGAGGGTGGAGGGGAGTTCTGCATGGGAAGAACAGAGTACAGGAAAATGGTTTTGAACTCGTAGAGTGAAAGTTGAGGCATTGATCTCATCTCTCTCTTCTTTTCCAACACAGTTGAAAATTAGTGTAAATGTCTTCATTGGCAGGAGATAAACTAGACAGACTCCCAAAGACTTTTAACTATTTTGTTGCTTTTAAAAATCCACTAGAGTAGAAAATACATTATCTAGATATACCTTATGCTGAAAATAATTATATATGCTTGTCCTATTTAAAGATGATAAAATGTGGTAATTTGTGACAAGATTATGGGATGCTGATTGGTTGAAATCGGGGGTGAATCCTTAGGCAGCTGTGATATAGCCTCATAAAACATTTACCAGGAAATGCCTTCTTTATAGTATTCCATTAACTTAGGCAGACCAAATTTAGATTTACTAAATAAGAGAGATCATGAAAGCTACTTAGCAAACTTAGTTTTCTCTCAAAATTAGTGAGAACAAAACTTTAAAAAAATGAGGTTAGGCTTCACTGAATTTTCACAAGATAGCAAAAAAAAAAGTTTAATACTAAATCATAATGCAAATGGACAAAATTTTGAAAATGCCTCTTTGTATTATGAAAAGAAAGCATTTTTTTCTAAAAAAAAAAAAAGTTGCAGAATTTCAGGATTCAAAAATAGCATGAATAAAATGGTAAATATAAGGCGCTCTGGGCTTGCCTGATACCACAAAGTCGGCTGTATTTGAAAGCACAGAGATGTCTGATATAGCACACAAATAAAAAAAAAAGTTTCATAGTCAACACTGAGGAATGGCACTGCTTTCCTCGGAGTACAATCAATCAGTCTCCTCTCTTCAACGTGTATTTTGGGTGCATATGTAGGAAGGGATGACCTTGAAAATAGTGATCAAGGCAAAGACAATGTTGCACATGAATTAAGATCCTACAAGTGTAACCTACCAATTGCAAATATGAGTCGCACTGTTTGTTGTCCTAACAATGGCTATAGCTGTTTTTTCATCATTTATCTACCAATAATAAAAGGCTGGACTCACTTGCCTCAATAGCACGCTTTCTAAACCACAGATTGTCACCACAGTGAATTCAAACTTTTGCTTTGCCACGGCGCCACTGCTAATCTAATGAATAAAAGCAACACTGTAATTACAGTTCAGATGCTAATTGCTACACTGCCTCAAATGCAGATTTGTCGGCAGTAGGTTTACAGGACCTTCGGATATTTGATGGCATCAGGCAATCTTATTAAGCAAGAAATGGCCATGTTCACAGGACATAGTGAGACATAAGACTTGATTAGTATAAATACTTCTGAACAACGCAGATACTAAACCATCCATTTGTATGTTCCATCTGAAAGCAAATCATAACTCCTTATCAAAGAAATTAGCCATAAGCAAGCCATAGTTTTATTCTATGGTATGTGCAGGCCATGAATTGTATCTCCTTGGAACTGATATTTAACAAGGTTTGCTGCTCATGCAGGAGCACTGATGCTAACCAAGCCTTATGGTGCATTCATGCAAATGTGGCCAGTGCCTGAAAATGTTTTAATCTCTCCCACTTGGGTATGTGTGTGTGTGCGTGTTGTCCTGACGTCTTCAAAAAAGATGCCAGTATGTACGTTTATAATAGACCCTGTTCTCAAGCATGAAATATGAGATACAACATTTGGTCCCCCTCAATTCAGACAGTCTGCCCTGTGCCATCCAGTCCGAGTTTGCTAAGGGCTTTGCAAAGGGTAGCAGGGAAATAAGGATTGATCTGTGTGGTGGATACTGTGTATCCTTTAATAGACAACAAGGTAACATTTTGTGTTAGTTTAGAAATATTGTTTTGTACTGTACTTTCTCAGCTGGCGAAGGAAAGACAAGTTAAGACAAAAAAAATGCTATGTTCTTTAAATTCTGTATTATTAGCAGCCTCTGTTGTACATAGTGTTTGATAATAAAGTATTAATTTGATTATTATGTCTTTTGTAAGTGAGAAGAAAATAGATTTTCGTGATATTAAAATTTAAATAAACAATTCACCTTCTGAATATATCCCCCCAAAATCCATCATGGCTACTGAAAATGTAGCCAGCACAGGTCACTTCCCATAAAGGATTCACTCATGAAAGCCACTCTCAAGATTTCACAATGGCAGGACTTGGAATATTGTGGCATCTGGTTATCGATGTTTTGTCCGTGGAGTTAATGGTCTATTGTTGGAAGCCCATGGTATTTTTCTTTGGGTGTTAGGTTTTCATTAGCATGTGGATTCACAACAGCTTGGATTTTATTCTTCCTTCTTGTGAGAACATTTTTTTTTCCTTCCAGTTGTTTAATCCTCTTTCTTTTCATGGGTGATTGTTTCAAAAAGGGGCCTTCCCAGCGACATATGTGATAATGTACAGTGACTTGATTCCTCACCCCATTGAACACCAAATGTAGCAGGGGGTTATATGTAAATAATTTTCTTTCCTGTATAACCGTTGAAGGAAAGAAATAATAGCTACCAAGGGAATATGTGTGTTTGGAGTTTTTTCACATATTTTATGAAAGCAGTGGCTGAATCAATTTTTGCAAATTTTGAAAAATAACCTTTTTCATACTTTTTTCCATAAGTCCAGTTATGTAAGTTTAATAATCTTGTTTCCATCTACTGTACATCAGATTCCTCTTTCTCTTCCCTGCTACCAAGTCCCCTTAAGTTCTCATTAAAAGTGGAGCAGTGAATGGGCAAATCTATTCCTGACTTGCAGTGCCCTACTTTTGCCATGCCTTCACCCATGTTTTTCATATTTGAGACTAATCTCCCTGCCAAAATCTTACTGCCATTATCTGAACAGTTTAATAGATGCTGGCATAGTGGAGGTTGCCCATGAGCCTACAGAATCTGCTTTCCATGGTTACCCTTGATGGCCTAAAGAAGCCACTGATTGTGTCCTTCTGGGTATGAAAGTCCAACTCAGTGTGGTCCTGTCCTTGTACTGCCCTGCTTTGCAGTTTCTTTGCACTTATTTATTGAGTGCTGTTTTTAAAATGCTTACATTATATGAATTTAACAAAAAGTGTTAAAAAAAAAAACAAACCCATAAAATCTGTATTTGTATATACACGTGTCCGTACAATTATATCTGAATAAAAAATTAAAGATTTTCATCATTTTAATAAATTCTTTCAGGCTATATTTTTATTTTCTGAATGATGCCTTTGGTTCAGGGGCTTTTTTTTTCCATCTTAAATATTTGTGGGGGAATGGAAGCCTGCAAGGAATACAACACTGAGCAGTTCTGTAATGCTTGGAATGCAATTTCTGCACATTTCTGGAGCTGTCACCACCACCAGCATCCAGTCTGATCTATATTCTGGGTGCTGTGGTATTCTTCTCCCCCCCCCCAGTCCAAGCATCTGCTTAAGAATAAGTTGTTAGCGTGGTTATTCACATCATCTTCTACACCAGGGATGTCAAACTCGCATCGTCACAGCGGCGTCACGTGACGTATCGTGACTTTTTCCCCCTTCGCTAAAGTGGGCGTGGCCAGCGCATGATGCATCCGGCCCACGGGCTGCGAGTTTGACAGCCCTGTTCTAGACTGTGACTATACAAATAATTCAATGTTTTAAATTGTGCTCTCCTATTTTTCTGATGAATGGCAATTTGATACAGAATAAAGTAAGATGTTCTGCTAAGCATGGACTGGGGTGATGTAAAGGACTGCAAACAGGGCAGACAATGCATGGCGCCCCTTTTTCCAGTGTCCCGTCAGCTAAAAATTCATGGACTAAATGAGTTTAAAAGGTGGAGAAAAGTCCGTAGCATAGCTGCAGATCTCCCCAACTTTTTAAAATCAATTTGAAATGCGACACCCTGTTCCTTGAATACTCTGTATTGGAAATGGTGCACAGCTCTGCAACAAGTTATCAACTGGTATTCAGTATGCTTCATTATCTATTAATGGTAGTTTTGTTTCGTCACTACTGGAGCATTGAAATATCAACTGTTGTGTGTGTATTAAAACTCCTAAGAGCCATAGTGAAAAAGAGTCCCCTCCCTGAACCAAGGTATACTTAAGAAAATCTCTCCTCGCATTTCATCTTTGCTATGGTCAACTAACTAGACTGGGAGGCTTCACAAGAATGCAACTGAAGGCCATTTTGAGACTTCAGTGCTGACACACTGGAGGGATAGGGAGGGGGGGAATAGAGATAGTTGGGGTGTTGTAGTCAAAATACTTTCTCTTGGGAACCAAGGACATTCCTGCAGATGCTCGGAAGGAGGGGACTGGAGTCACCTAGCAACTGGACAGTATCCTGATTGGACCATGTGACTGACTGTTTTGAGAAAGTGACAAACTTTTACTTTTAATTGGCAAATGTTTATATTGGCAAACGTATTTGATCAATAAAGGTGATAGGTGCATAGAACATCACCTAAAAATAAGGTGAGGGATAAAGAAACAGAACTATCTAACTCTCCACACATTTTTAATTTCCAAACTTTAATTACATGCATGTTAGCATTAACCTCCTTGAAAGCTTTTTATTAAATTTAATTGGTTAATAGGGTAGCAAGTACTAATTATAACTTGCTTTGATTTCTCTTTACAAATTAGGAATGACAGCCTACTGTGGAGATAGATATATATATATATTACAAACTATTCTAAAAATACGAGTTCCAGGTACATTTGTAAAGAAAGAAACAGACATTCTGCGAACTCCGGAACTAAAATAATTAAAATTTTACTAAGCTTTCGTCAGCCAGCTGCTGACATCGTCAGAGTATTAAACTACCATTACAGAGATCTCTGCCTTTAATGGCATATAAAGGCAGAAATCTCTGTAATGGTAGTTTAATACTCTGGGTCACTAAAGGAATGGTTGCAAGTCTATATATATATATATATATATATATATATATAGTATGAATCTAAGAAATAACATGCTTGGTTTAGCTTAACATAACAACCTCATTTTTTTCAGCTTTAACAAGATTGGTTATAGTTCTGATGGGTCACTTTTAATGTTTTTATTTAAAACATTTCTCTCTTCTCTAGTTAGATCAGCGGTTCTCAACCTGTGGGTCGTGACCCCTTTGGGGGTCGAACGACCCTTTCACAGGGGTCGCCTAAGTGCACGCTAACCCGCCATCTTGGTGCCACGCCCCCTTTGTCACCTCATCGCGTGCGGGGAGGGGGTCACGGCATTAGGAAGGTTGAGAACCACTGAGTTAGATGCTTGATATTTCTGTTCCCATAGACTGCACCAAATAATGTAACATTTTAGCCTAACTTCAAAATGTTGCAAATTACTCAGGCCTCTGACAACATTACCTTGTCTTAGGCCATTGGAGGGAAAGTAGAAAGGAGGCCTCAGGAGCATAACAAGGAAAATAAATGATTGTTCAGAAAGGCCATAAGTGGGTCCATTCACAGCTAGATAAGGAAACACACACACACACACACAGTCATTATTAGGAGTCCAGCTAAATTCAAATATATGCAGAAAAAAGTTGCATAGATTTTTTTCCATTTTTTCAAAGATCGATAGAGCTTTCTCTATGACAGTTTTCCAGTCTTTTTAAACTGTTGGTTTAAATGGACATAGAATACTCAGTCGTGAAATTATACCAATTATACTCTCCACTGGTTATACTTTTTAAATCCCAGTTATACATAATATTGAACACAATAATAATTGTTTCTTCAGCTCTTAATGTGGCCTAAACTCGAGGTGGGAGGGCTTATTGCCAAAAAGTGGATAGATTCACATCATATGAAGTGGGAATGAGATGTTGAAGGAATTGTGGGAGGTCTACTTTTATTATTGTTTTAATCTGTGACTATAACAGAGTTCATCAGCTTTCCATTTTTAGAAAACATGGTGGAATGTGTGTGGCTTCAGGGGTCATCTAAAAAGACCATCATGTCCTGCTACTCATGGTTGCTCATCCGTGATCTAAACATGAGATGCAGAAGTGTTGTGGAGAACATATGTATTGGGAGCTGTATCTGAACTGAGCAAAGGGAAAGTTTAATAGGATTAAATCAAAAAGGATATTGTAATTTGGCATAGTTGATCTCCAAAGAAATTCTTTTATGTCTTTTCAGTAAGTTTAACTTCCTCCCATCCCAAATTCGAACAAGAATGTAATAGAAAAATACTAACTGGTGGTTGGTCAAAATCCCTACTTCTAGTTTTGATTCTTTTTGCCACATGTTGTTTGAATGGCATGTTGATTAAATGGGCCACTGAACTGTTCCATTTGTGCCAACATCAAAGACGTATCTTCATTTACTTGCTAAGTGCAGCATCAGGTCTGTACTGAGTTGGATGAGTTGCTAATAGAATGGGACAGCTATTCTTTGATTCCTTTAAATATGCTGGCATCTAACACTGGAATGTGAGCAGAAAGATACAAGCCTTTTGGTGTTGCAGCTCCTCTCTCACAATTGTACTCAAAGCATTCATAAATAGAATAGAACTTTCTACCTAACAGAAACAGAAAGGAATTCAATAATTTGAATCATGTGTCACAATATACATTTTTTATTAAAACTTCAGCTTAACAAAACTCAGTTTAATGGATTTGGATAGAACTACGTCTAAGTTAACCCCTGTTTACTGGATTTGCCTGTTAAATCAAGGATTGCTCCCTTGAGGTTAGTACAAATTAGGCCATTTATTTCAATAACATAACTGAAGCAGGTACATATATTGGCAAAAATAACATAAATTTGGATTTTTTTAAAAAAATTGCCTTCCACCAAAATGGTCCATCATTTTGAAGTTCTACTATATATTATGGAATATTATGTAATAAGAAAGTTTAAAAACAATTTTTAATCTAAAAATAATTCTCACATAAGAAAATAAAATCCTGATTACGGGGGGGGGGGGGGACAATCAAGTGTTCACTTTTCATTGCATACTTCTAAAAAAAAGTCTTATTTTTTTACTTTGCAATAAGCAGTTTCAAATCAAGCCTTTTTATGACTAAGTCAATTGTAAATGTGGGCGTGAGCCTACGAACAATGGCAATTTCCATTGTAAGCTGACTCCTACAATGGCTTGGCTCTGTGCCACAGATGATGGCAACCACAGTTGATGGCAAAGAGGTCTCATTTCTTTCACTCGATGAGGATGCTAAAGCAGAACAAATGAGAGCCTTATGGCTGTCATGCCAAGGAAGTCTGCTGTTGCTATTTTGATTCCCTCCCCCCTCCATTTTTACATATACATATTAAAGCAACTTTGTCTCCAGGTATAAATGGGCAAACCTGCCTACAGTTCCTATGTGCTGCACTCATTAGCCAAACTTTTCTCCTCTAAAGAACCTTTGCCAAAAGGTTAAATGGAATGCATACAGCTGCAAATGTTATGAATATTTATGATGGTGTGAGACGGAGATTTTGCATCCATGAATAATAAAGGTTTTTTTTTTCCCCTCAAGTAGAGATAACGAGATGGGGACAAAACGGTGATGTTGCAAAATGTGGAAACCCCACTGAGAACAGCAGGGGCAACCCAATTCTTCCCACCCTTTCCTGCTTGAACTGAAATCAAAAAGTAGGACAGAACATACAGATTTTAAAAAAATAAAGCTTCATAGCAAAGGGGGGCTTTATCTACTGTGTATGTCACCATCCCCTCCTGTGCACTTCATTTGCAAAAGCTTGGGGCATGGGGTATATGTCAATGATAAAGTCACCTTCCAGTTTGGAACACAAGATCTTATTTGTGAAATTCTCAGGGTAGCCTTTCGACATATTAAGCAGTGGCTGAGGGAGCTGCTTTGCATTCTCTTCAGGAGCAATTGAAGGGAAAGTCTTTACAACAGCATCAAATTTAAGATCCATTGACTGTGTAGCTTTAAAACAGTCTGGTTTGCTTTGGAAGAAAAGAAGCAGAACAACCAAGCCAATCCTTTTTATTCCAGAAACGGGCAGGTGAATAATATTGAAGAGATGTGTAAGTTCTGTTTCAAAACACCCTTACTTACTAATGGTGCTTTAGGTGTTTTAAAACCAAGAATATCACACATGAAAGAAACTTCAATTTTCTCAGCAAATTTTGAAACCAAGAGACTCCTCCCACAGTTAGTCATGCTAGCATGAGAATGTCTATGCAGATTCTCAATCATCCAGGTCATGGTTTTCCCAAAGGTGCTTTTTCAAGAGGCAACTGGACTTTCTGGTTTTTCTTTGCAGATGTTTCGCTTCTCATCCAAGAAGCTTCTTCAGCTCTGACTGGATGGTGGGGAATGGAAGGATTTATACTCCTTGCAGACATCTGGTCATTTGCATTCTTTTAGCGAGTCATTAAAAGAATTTAGCCACCTGGAGGTTATCTGTGCCGTCAGGGTCACAGTTCCAACAAGGTTCTACACCCATTTGCACCACTCAGGTGTCCCTGATGACACAGATGGCCTTAATGACTCTCTAAAAGAATGCAAATGACCAGCTGTCTGCAAGGAGTATAAATCCTTCCATTCCCCACCATTCAGTCAGAGCTGAAGAAGCTTCTTGGATGAGAAGTGAAATGTCTTCAAAGAAAAACCAGAAAGTCCAGTTGCCTCTTGAAAAAGCACATTTGGGTTACTGTGTGAAAATGTTATGCTAAATGTTGTACACTTGGGAGTTGTACAATTTCTTAGTAAAGGAGCATTGATTAATACTGCCCTTTGTTAGCATACCCAACATCTTCAGCTCTTTCTGACCTAACACACTTATTATTATTATATTGAACTTGACTGTGATCACCTTTCCACTGATCAGGGATCCTATCTGCATATGCCATGAATGCATAAGTAATTGCCCTAATCATGCTTTGCAAAACATATCCAAAGGTGCATTATCCAGCACCTTGAGGATCAGGCCTTTTGATCCCATGGAATCTGCATATATGTGTATTTCTATGTTGGATGAGTGAGAGAGTGGAGTGGAAACTCACATGCTAATTGTTTGCCTTACAACAACAAGATAAGAAAAATATTTTCATTGTCAACATCCCACGCTATTTCTTTGCTGACAATTTATTATTTATTTATTGGCCACTGAGTTCCAATAGATTTGCTGGTGTCATTGTACTACTGCTTCAAACAATATAGTGTTTTCATGGCCATGGCAGGTAGAAGAAGCAACTAATAAGTCTTGGGTAATAAACAAACAAGTGTGAAACATGATTGCATTTTACTGCATCTTAGGTTTCTGTTCAACACAATTTAGGATGATGAATCACTGGTGACAGCTATTACTTTTACCACTTAAACAATTTTCTCTTCATTATTTGCCATTAAAGTAATTTTCCAGAGAGCAAATTATGTGTTTGTATGTTTATTTTTAAAAACATTCTCCGTGCTGATGAGACTTAACAGTAAGCATTTGCTTTCTTCCTCACTTTGTGTTCCACAAAAGATTACTGGCAGGAATGGTCCTGCTGCAAATCAAACATCGCCAAGACAAAGTTCAACTAAATGAAATTATATTTTCATTTGGATTCCAGGATGTGAATTATTGCTTAATGGCAATGCTTTAGGAATTCTGGGAGTTGAAGTCCACAAGTCTTAAAGTTGCCAAGGTTGGAGACTCCTACTTTAGCACATGTTGTCTCTGTGAGGTGGGTTAGGCTGAAACAGTGTGACTGGCTCAAAGTTGCTCACTTTTAGTTAATACCTCATAAGTCATTGTCGTCATCCCCAATGAGCCCAATCAACCTTTTCTTTTTGTGGCCTAACCACTTTGTTTCTTGTTTTGGGGTGCTAGATTATGCCATCTTTATTCAGTTTAATTATTCCCAGAAATTAACCTTGTTTCAATCTTCTCTCACATGGAATCCTATTTTACTTGGGGAAAACAATAAAAAATGTATTGAAATCATTATCCAACAGCAGAGGTGTGCAGTAGTGCAGTAACAATTATATCCTTCCTCCTCCTCCTCCCCTTTATAAAAACAGTGTTTTAAACTATGAGCTACGTCTAAGAAACAGTCAACTAATGCATAGCATATATCTGTTTTAATTTTTTCTATGATAATTCACAGCATCAAATTACTGTATACCATTGGTTAAGCATTATATTATACCCAAATGTCCTTGCCTATTGAATCATACAATGTTTCACACATTCGTTTTCCAGATTCAATTTCAACACTTTATAACCCTTGACAATAACATGTTCATCATTAACACACAATACAATTTCAATTCAATTTTTTTACAGATTCAAAACCCATGAGTTTTTGCCTAAATTAAATTTTTCCTTCAGTTTAAATATGTCAGCCAGTGACATACATGTCCTTCTGATTCCAACCCTTGAAATTAGTTTGATTAAACTTGATTAAACATTGATTAAAAGATATTATTTGATCTTAATTCCACCAGTTTGGTCTCACCATCATTTCTTTTCTGAAGAAAACTTTCTGAGGTAACAATCAAAGAGGTACCTTAAGGGAGAGCCTTATTTTATATTTATTCCAAATCCTTAGGGCAGCATGCCTAACAAATGTTTCTTAAAGTCAGTATTCATTTTAATCTTGTCACACCATAGGTAGGTGTGCCATCCAACTCTTATCTCATGACCGCCCAGTTCAAGTAATCTCTTATTTCTAAGAGTCACCCAATCTTTCATTCATACCTCACCAAGTCCATGCTTCCACCATTTGGCTTTTATCACTGGCTTTGTGTTGACTTCATTTAATTTTCTTTCAAACCGATCCATGCTTTTCTGATTGATTTCAATTTTAGAGCTTTTAATGGCTTTCAAATTTGGGTGGTCTGATTCATTCTGTCTTAACTGTATTCATAGCCACTATGAGTGTGTTTAAAATTGAAAAGCAGGATTAGACACATTTGAAATAAACTAAGGTTTTTGCTCAAAACAGACACTTCTCATCATGCTCTGAGAGCAAAGGCGGGAAAGTATTGCTGTCCCCAGTAGTTTCCAGGGACAGCTGCCACAGGGTTGAGGTTGCAGATCTAAAAATAAAGTACAAATAAAGAGAAGTGTATCATCCTCTGGCTATAAATGTTTATATTCTGCAATTTCCATCGGATTGATGGCTGACCTTGTTTTCTGCTGCAGTGCGTCCCATAATTGTGGTTTCACCTTAATTCTGTACTGTCATATTACATGAATCTTCCACCAACCTCATCTGTTGTGGAGCACAGTTGGGAAGCTAAAACCACTTGTGCCTCATGGCACTTCCAGAAACACTCATCACAAGACAAACCACTTTCAAAGATATTCTGTCAAGTAGCATCTTTGAAAATCTCTTCAGTGGATTTGGAAAATATATACATTCAAAAATACATGTATTGGCTGAAGTGCAACTATCATTCAGATGAAGAATGAATGAATGAAGACTAAAGAAGCTTCTTGGATGAAAAGTGAAATGTTTTTAAAGAAAAAAAAAACCAAGAAAGTCCAGTTGCCTTTTTGGAAAAAAACACCTTTGGGAATATCATTCAGATCAGATGTTAAGTTGCTTAAGAACTCTGCTCGAACTCCTTACTGTAAAGTGAATGTTTAGTCCCATTTCATACTTTCATACTCGAAAGGCTGAAAATTCTGAAAAGTTTCCATTTCATTAACTTGGCAATTATTGAACTCAAGAGGAAGGAAAGGTAAGAATATAATTGGCATATACCTGTCTTATGGCAAGCCTTTGCTTTGTACAGAATGATGGATCAGGCTAAAGCATTACATTTGGAAATTATAGAGAGAACCATTCATAGGGGCAAGCTTGCTACCCAACCTATAACTTAGTGGAAATGCCCTGCAGTTTAGATCACATGGGAGAGAGTAAAAGGACTCAAGATTAAACAGAAGATACAAAACTGAGAACATAAAAGGGAACTGTGTTTGAAATGTGTATGGAGATAAATGGATAGGGAAGGAAATCTCCATCAATAAATTAAAATCCAAGTGGTGGAAAGTTTGGAAATTGCTAACATTTTTCCTTGACTTTGAAATTGAATTGTTACTTTTAAACACAAATCTTAAAAGCTAGATGTTATCATTTTCAGGGAGAACAAAAATAATATAACAATTCAAGTTGAAATTTAAGTAGAAAAATACAAGTTTACTTTAGTAAGACTTTGAAAATTCTTCCTGATCTAGCTAAGGCAGCGGTTCTCAACCTGTGGGTTGCGACCCCTTTGGGGGTCGAATGACCCTTTCACAGGGGTCGCCTAAGCTCGCGCTAGCCCACCATCTTGGTGCCATGCCCCTTTGTCACCTCATCGTGCGCGGGGAGGGGGCAGGGCGGGGGTCACGGCGGCGGGGCGGGGGTCGTGGCATTAGGAAGGTTGAGAACCACTGAGCTAAGGCAAATTTTAGACCAATCATTTCTAGATGGATAAGACACCAAAAGCTGTTTTAACATCATGCATTGATAGGAAGCCTTGTACTAATGCAGCACATGAGTAGGTGCCATTATGTTAGTAAAAATCACTGCCCGATAGTATGCCTGAGCACATCATTTGGAGAAGGAAGTGCCTTTTTGAATCTATTCTTTAAAGCAGTGAAGCTGCAGCCGCCTAAACGGAGTTGCTTCAAAGCTTTCCTTCTCAAGGTCTTCTGAGCAGATTACCAGCAGAGAACTGGATGCCCAGATGTCTTTGGGAGGGCCTCAAAGCAGCCATATATCTGTTCCCAAACTTTGAAGAACCAGTGTAGAGTGATTTTATTTGTTTCTTTGTAAAATTTATTGGCCACCCATCTTAATACCAGGGTATTTCTGTGGGATGCTTCATTCCCAAGTAAAGCAACTTGCTTAAATGATTTGCCCAGTCCATTACACCGTCAGAACTTTGCAAAGACAGCGTAATGTCGGTCGGACAACTTTTGCTTGGTGCCCAGTTCCAAAGGTCTGGGATGGAGTAGATTTTCTGGATCCTTTGCGGCTGAATCCAGACCAGATTATAGTACTGAGATGGCATTAGTCACACTTATGCATGATGTCTGGAAGGCTTAGGAAAGGGTGGGGATGATCCTAACCCTTCCGATTTCTCAGTCGTTTAAGTATCATTGACCATGATGTCCTTCTGGACTGGTTTAGAAGATTGGGAATGGGAAGTGTAATGTTTCAGTGGTTTTCTTCCTTTATCTGTTTTCTGTCTTCAGTTGGTGTTGTGGAAGGAGAGAAGAGATCTAGGCCTGTCTTATGTGAGATGCTTCAGGGCTTGGTTTTTCTCACCAAACGTCTACATGAAACCATTGTGCTATGTCATCCAGTGGGTGTAATACTGGTAATATTCAATTGCACATTTCTAATCCCAGGCTGGACAAGTGATGCTATTTAGGTGCTTACCTGGTGTCAGGCTGTAAATGTCTGGATGAGAAGGGACCAGCTGTAATTTAATCCTAGAAAGACAGAGCGGCTTTAGGATTTGCAGTCCCCTGGATTTTGAGAGTTGTCAGCTTTAACTCTTGACAGGATAGTACTCCAAGGACCAGAATTGGTATTCAATTTGAGAGTCCTCGTGGACACAGGTCTTTCTGGGCATTGCATGAATTCATCTTATGTGCCAATTGCACCTAATCCTAGACTGGGAATCCTTATTCATGGTCACTTAGGTCCTCGTCACTTCCCATTAGTCACATGATTTAGCTTCCAGACACTTTATCATCTTTGTTGCTTTTCTCTGCTTTCCGGGGTCTGAATTGATGCCACGAAGAACCAGATACTAACTTTGATGACCAACCCTCCCTTTCAGAATACTTCAGGAAGTGCTGCTTTACCGTCTCTTTCACTTGTTTGTTAGAATTTGTTTAGACAAGGTCACTAGGGTGGAGGAAAAGAATGGGCGGGGAGTATACTCTGATTTATTTATTGAATAATGGATATAGGATAGTTGCTTAATATCAGAACACTTGAAATACTACATGAAAATGCTTTTCATTATTTATTTATTTTAGAAAATTTATATTGCCACCTATTCGCACATGGCGACTCAAGGCGGCTTACATGAATATAAAAACATCATATATAAAAAAATAAAACTAATAAAAGAAAAGAATCAAATAATAAATTAATAAAATAATAGCCCTCCACCCACCCCACCCCGATGACAACATATCACACAAGCCATTTAATGGGCTCCATCCCGCTCTGGGTTCCCCAGGCCCGTTGGCAGAACCGGGTCTTCAGCGCTTTCCTAAAGAGTGTTAGAGTCAGGGCTGTTCTAATCTCTGCAGGAATGATGTTTCAGAGAGAGGGAGCCACCACGGAGAAGGCCCTCCTTCTGGGTCCCACCAGGTGTATCTCCCTAGGGGATGGGACCCGCAACATTCCTTGCCACAACGCTCTAGTGGGTCGGGTAGTTATACATTACTTGTATAAGAGTAATAAACATACATTTCCCAGGTTATTTCTAAAATGTTACACAAGCAACAAATATTTATTTCCAGAAGAAGCTAATTTGCTGAGGAGCCATAACAATACACCTTCTAACTCAGAAAAATCAAATGCTCCGAAAATGATGGTGTCTCCAATCACTTTTTTACTATTACTAAAACTTTACTTTTTAAACAACCTATAAATTAGCTTACTTCCCCCCCCCATCCTTGCTATTTTTATCATTATACTGATTTTAATAAATTTTGTAATATATTTCATCAATGAATTAACTGCTCAAGTTTATTGATTTATGGACACTTCTGCACATAATAAATCTTTTGAAAATGTATTGCAGTGAAACCCTTGAAGCTACTTTTGGTGACACTTTGCAAGGCCTATTCCTCTAAATCAGTGTTTCTGAATCTCAGCAACTTTAAGATGTGTGGACTTCAGCTCAGAGGTCGGTTCCTGCCAGTTCGGACTGGTTCTTTAGAACCGGTAGCGGGAATTTCCCCCCGCTCACCAAACCGGCAGTGATGGTTGGCTGGACACGCCCCCGAACCGGCTCTCTCTGCGGCGCCATAGGTGCCGCCATCTTGCTTTTTCCTTCTGCGCATGAGCAGAAGCTGTTTTTTGCTTCTGCGAATGCACAGAAGCTGGGTTTTTAGCACTGCGCAAAGCGCGCCTGCGTGGCACATGAGGAAGCGAACCAGCAGCGAGGTAAGCCAGAACCCACCCCTGCTTCAGCTCCCAGAATTCCCTCAGCCAGCATATTGATGATCTACTCATCTTGCTATTTTCATCTCTTTCTGAGAAAAACTGAAGCAGCTATGGTTATTTTGATAGTCTATGGTCTATTTTCTATAATCAAATCAAACTTGATGTTGGAGTCTGTTCAATTTTTCTTCAGATCTATTAGGCAAATGTAAGCTGACAGGTAAACATTTTCTTTTTCTTTTCTTTTTTTCTAAAAATGATCAGAATTAAGAAGTTGTGTGCACAGTATGTTTTCCTGGATCCTTTCCTGGATGAAGAGCTCTGCTCTTTTATATATATAAAAGATATTACAAATGTACATGCACACACATATGCGTGCGCGCACACACAAACATAATTTTGTTAAAATTTTTGGTTAGAACACTAAAAGGTAATACAAATTAAAAATTAAAAAAGGAAAAAGCACAAGAAAGCAAATAAATACATAAACAAGCTCTTCCTCCAAGTCAGTGACTTCCCATCTTCATCATGATGTGTAAACCAATTTATAGAAGGATAAAAGACATACATTTCAGAAATTTTTTTTCCTGAAAAAATAGTAGTGCCAGTGCTTACAGTAGCTTTAAAAAAAAAAAAAGCTGGGGAATTGGAGAAATTTTTAAAATTTATTTTTAAATTTGTTTTCCACCCATGTTAATGCTATTCTTTCATTATTCTCTTGTGGTTCAGATAGCCTTTCCCCTTCCTGGTATTACGATGGAGTGAACAATGGTATTCCACGTTATATGAGATGGCACATAATAATTCTAATAGACTACTGATATTGTGCTGTAAAGCAGGGGTCCCCAACCCCCAGGCTGCAGCCTACTGCTGGGTTGAGGCCTGTTTGAAACTGGCCCGTGCAAGTGGCGGGTGAGTATACATGTGCATGCAGTGCCAATCACGCAAGCAGCGGGTGCACCTGCCACGCAACCATCCCTTCTCTCCCTCTGTGCTGGTCCACTAATCCATAAAGGTTGGGGACCTCTGCTGTAAAGTACACTACCATTTGCAATTTGGAATGGCACTCAACTAGTTGTTAATAACTAAAGCAACTCTTTTCTCACTCTTTGTTTCTTGTCCTTATTTTGTGTCACACCCAGTCCTACATTATAGGACCCATATAAAGGTGATGATGTTCGTCCATCGTGTTCGAAGAGGACCTTGACATCTAACAGGTTGTGGGCTGTCCATGATGTGTCCGCAGGTGGCTGGTAAGGCCTATACGGGCACGAAATGTTCTGTCACATGTCGGGCAGACATGTGTAGGCATCACTGTTGCAGCATTTGCAGCTCTGGCTTTGCAGAGTGCTTGCTTCTCTTGTGCTATGGTTGTTCTTCTGTCCTCAGATGTCTGGCAGCCTTGGTGGATCAGCGTGTGCCATGTCGATTGATCTTGTGCCAGGATTTCCCAGGAGGTGGTGTCGATATCCAGGGACTTGAAGGAGGCTTTCAACGTGTCTTTGTATCGCTTCCTTTGTCCCCTGTGCAATCGCTTTCCTTGAGACAGCTCACCGTAGAGGAGCTGTTTAGGGATGCAATGGTCTGGCAACCTTGCAACATGTTGCAAGGATGCCATATAAAGGTACAAAGTTAGGGAAATTGCCCCAACAAATTATCCGCCTGTAGATTTTTTCATCCATATTGCAACACATGTCACAAGGTGGCAAGTGACATGTATTGCAGTATCACTTTGGTAAGGATAAATAAATAAATATTGCAAAGCTTTTTTTTTTTTTTTGCTTCTATACTTGAGTGCAATGGCATCATGCAAGTACAAAAAGACAGCTTGACTCATGATTTCACAATACACGTTTTGTAATTTTCAAACTATAATTAGGAACAGGCACCTATATCTTCATCTAAACAATAACTCTGTTTGCGGTTAAGTGGAGGAGGAATAATAACCCTTTTAAGCTGCTTCTGATCTTTTTTTTTCTATTACAGCATGCCTACTGAGATTGTCCAATCACTTTCTTGTTCATATTACTAATGACAGGTAAAACCAGGACTTGAGATTGAGAACATTCTCTCTCTGCCATCCTTCTGGCAAATCTATTGTATTTCTACTGTTTTCTTCTTTCTGCACTCTGTAGCATTCTTCTTTGCCAGATATCTGGAATTATTTAACATATCCATGATGGTCCATACTGACTATCTCATATATTTAATAATTACTTGGCATCATCTTCTCTGAATTTGGATTAAATTGCTTCAAATTTATTATACACAAAGGGTTGTTAAGCTCTGCTAACAACTGATATGAAGCATTTGCACATCCTTTTAGATCTTGTATGATGGTTATGACTAGGTATCAATTAGTTGCACTACTATAAAATCAGCTGCTTATGATAGACTGCCTGACACAAGGGCTGAAACCCAACATGTTACTTTTGTTTCCTAAATTACTTAGTGAGTTAAGTTTGGGATTAAATTTACAGAGTCCCACATTCAGATCCATTTCCAGCCACTCTCACCAGGTGCTTTGAGGTTTGTCATTTTTTCCTACTTCAGAAGGTTGTCACTGTGTGAGAAAAAAAGGAGGAGAATGTGCCACACTTCAGGAAAAGTAGGATGGAAGTTTTAAAAAAAAAAAACGTACATAAACTGTTTGCTCCATAGTATTTTGCTTAAGGCAAACTATGGATTTTCATACATAATTCTAGCCTGAGATTTAATTGAATAGTGAATTTTAACAGTCAACATAAAGGTGAAATTGCTGTAAATCAAGCAATTAAATTAAGGATTTGTTTTTAGGTTACCTACAGACCCCTTGCCAAGATCTCAACAGAAAAGCTCTTTGGGCCTAAGTGAAATGCGTCAAGGGATATAGAGGCCCTTTAAAAAGAAAAGAATGACCTCTGACATCATTCACTGTGACATATTGTTCCTTGTGAGAGAATTAGTCTGAAAGAACCCTCCCATTAAAACTAACAAAAACACAAAGAGCATCCTCAGTTGTGTTTGCATATGTCCCGTATGTGTATAAATGGAAGGTAAATGTGAAGATGGATATATGTGAATTGGCATGGATCTATGTTTGATTTTGACATTCCTCATTGATATATATGTAATGCTAAGAAGGGGAATGGAAGTCCTTAAATGACTTTTCTGTCACCTTGATATGAGTTCTTCAGGAACTAATTAATAATTTTGCATTAACTGAGACAAAGTGATGGAAAACAGAGGTCATTGTAAAATGTGATTGTACATGTTGTTTCTATAAATATATGTATGAAGTTAAGTTGTTTATTTATTTTTGTCAGAGTTCTTATCCCAGGTAGGGATGTTTATTCTAAGAAAATTATTTTCTTCTATCTCAATATTTCTTAAACTTAGCAATTTTAAGATGTGTGGACTTGAACTCCCAGAATTTCCCAGCTGAGGTTGAAGTCCATATATCTTAAAGTAGTCAAGTATGAAAACATTACTCTATCTGAACCATTATACTTCACAATAAAATCAGAAAGAATATTGATGATGTAGGCAGAGAAATGATTTGATTTCAGGAAAGAATGAAAATTGTGAAGCTGAAACATTGAATGGAAATTTGTTATACCAGTATTTATTTCATTAATGCTCATAAAACTGTTCCATCCATGTGACAAATTATATACAGAAGTTGCAGAAATGAAGTGAGTGAAATGTAACATAGATTGAAAGAAACATCTATCAGTAGCATTTGTACTAGCCTAGTTGATGTGAACAGAAGTGAGACATTAAGCCCTAATCAAAAATGACTTTAAATCACAGCAATTTTACAGGCACTTTTCATCCAGCTTGTGTCCTAGCCATTAACATGTCTGAAGTAGTTCAAGATGAAAGAGCTCACATCAGTCTTGTTAACACATACACATGTACTACTTCCTCAACTTACAGAGTTGTAAAGGCAAGAAATGCTATCTGTAAAGGTTGTGCAAAATTGTGGATTTGTTCTCCAAGAGATCCTTGGAAGATGTGGGAGCAATGAAAAATAGCATCCTTCTACAATACCTCAAAGCAGCTGCCCCTTATCCTGCTTCTGAAAACAACCACACCTTCTTTAAAATTGTTGCAGATACCAAAAGCCCTTTCTGAGATCAAAGCCAAAGCACCTGCCTTTTAGTTAGTGCTATTTCAAATGGAGTAATAAAAACATTACACAAGTACAGGTTTTGAATGTCTGGTTAGCTTTTGCAATTTTGAAACTTCCATTACCTGACTTTCCTGCCCTTTGATCACAAACCCTTCTTTCAGTATAACTGGTGAGGAAGACACGACCTGATCAGGAGAAGAAGAACCTTTTCTTGTTATGTAAGCCTCACCTACTGAGTGAGCTTTGGGAGGGTTGTGTTTGATGCAGTAAAGGATCCATGGAGCAGTTGCTTAAAAATAGAATAACAAAATGAGTTAGGCAGAGTTTGCCCTGGGGGTCTGACATGACCTGGCTTGATGAAGTTCCACACAGAGAATGGCTTTTATTTTATTTTTAGGGCACTCTATCTAGGGTTAGCAATGATAGTGAAACAGTAGGAAATAGTTTGTCTTGATGGCTGGCACTTATGCTGGAAAAGAATGGAACAGCATATTTAAACTGTCAGACCTTAATTGTTTCATTAGGCAGTGGTACCTCCCTCAGAAAAGGAGCAAGTGAGCCACTGAAAGAATGAGTGATGATCAGCAATTCTGAGGACACAGAGGCACTGCAAGCTTCT
>QLTV01002023.1:1100853-1133283 GCA_003457575.1 Thermophis baileyi
TCTCCCTCCCTCTCCCTCCCTCCCTCTCCCCCACCAGTTCACCACTCTGTCAAGAAGGCTAAGATTCAGGATGGCGCTTTTACTTTTTCTTTTTAATTGAAATTGTTATAAAAAGTCTGCATTCTGATCCGATGGCATAGATCAAGCTAATGGTAAACAGATCTAAACCACCAAATGCTCTGGGCCAACTTTCAAAGATATTATCCTGTGTTTTAAGGAAAAGAGGTGAGGTTCCTATTTCTACCCTTAAACTGAGATTTTTTCTTTTTGAGGCTTCAAGTAGTTTTGCATATAGTAATTTTGAAATACCTTTTTTAATATTAACATCTCTATATTATGAAATAAGATCCTCAGGGCATAGATTAAGTTACAGAAAGCTTTGGATATGGTGTGGAAAGTAATTCCCATGTATCCTTCAAAACTATAATACATAGGAGCTTGATAATTTAATATTCAACCTGGCCTTTTCAAAAACCAGGGCTTCTAAAAAAAATTCCTTAAATCAACCCCAGAAGTATAATTAATTGTGCATTTACAAATGCATCCAAGATCTTAAAATCTTAAAAAATAAATCCTGATAAGGTACAATAAAGACTATTCCATCATTCAAGTTTTGTAGATTTGCATTCGTGACCACCCAAGGCTCTTTTCCAAGCCATGCGTCAAATGAACCTTGCTCGTGTTAGTGCAAACAAACAATTACAAGGAAATTGAATTCACTATTCTGTTGATTTGATCTTTACAACATCAGGATGTTTGAAATAGGCAATAATTCTCTCTAAGATATGGTAGACATTCAAGTCTGGCCAAATGTTTCCAGAATTCCATAAGTTGTGCTTTTTTTTTTTCTTTTCTTTGCAAAATGTGTGCTCTCCTTTTAGTACTCACATCTTTGCGGGCTTAAGAAGAAACTAAGAAGCAGTATGGAATCTTTCTTAGGTTTATTCCCACCTACCATGTGAAAGAAAGGTTTCCAACATGCTTCCCATTTATGTCCTTTTAGAGACTTAATGGCTCTTTGTGCAAAGCCCTAGTAATGTTTTGTCAAGAAGCAAAACAGAGAAGTTTTCTTTCAGTTTAAGCTCAGGTAGGAGTGTGTGTGTGTGTGTGTGTGTGTTTCAACTGTATTTATCCTCTATGAAGAGGGTGGGTTTTTTTTGGGGGGGGTGTATTTCTTTTCCTCAGGTATAAACAACTGTGTGTGATTAATAGGTTCTTCAAGAAAAAACTTGCTTGGAGTGGGCAGCTACAAATGGGAGCATTTCTCACAGGTGTCCTTTATACTTCTGGAGTGGGAGGAAGGCTGCCAGCCATAGGCTGGTGAAGGTACTCAAGCAGAGCAGAGAGCTTTTGTGCTTCTGCAGATGGGGCTGTTGAGTAATTTCGACTTATCTGCTTTGAGGGGTGTTGTTTAAGCAGGTTAATGCAGTTCATCTTCTGGCTCAGGCTTAACTTCATGCTAATGACTTTCAGCCAAGGCAATGCATTTCCTCAAAGCATTTGTGACCAGATTACATGAATTGCAGCTTTGTTTTTCCCTCATTTTTTATCATTTTAGTATAACATGGTAGTTTAGCTTATTGAACCCTCAGGAGAAATTTACAGTTCTGTCTAGTACAGGCCTGTAAACACAAGTGCCAGTCCTGTTCCTGCAGAAGCATCCAAAAATGCTCATTTTGATTGTGCCAGGATGTTCCTTGTGGCTACAGTACCATTGGACAGCAGCCAGTGAGTTGGTCTCTTAAGCATGACTAGACTTTATTGGATTGATTAAAATGTTTTAGTGTAAGCTTAGAAGGGGAAAGGTCCCAAACTCTGATATTCTAGAGGCTTTTGAGCCCTATGGAGCCAGAGTTACCATCATAAGCAAATAAATATTATTGTAATAAGGGAATAAACAGCTGTTTCCCGGGCAGAAGGATACCAAGATCAATCACCCTTATCTTCCTATTCTATTGAAAAATTAGGTGGATTCAGAGGATTCAACAATTTTAGAATAACACTAATATTTGTTGAAAACTCTTCACAATAGTCCTCTAATTTAGTAGGTGAAGGAAGTGGCAAACTTTCTCAGGGAATTCCTTTCGATGAGATTTGAGAAATGTGAGTGTGAGCCAAGAAGTCCAACATCAAATCTCTTCTAATAAGTAATTGTGCCATAGCCAAGCTAAATGTTCTTGCCTCAGTGATTTCATCTGCATCAATGGAATAATAATACTTTATTCCATTAATCTCCCCAAAAATCAATGTTTTCCCAACTTTAACATGTGTGGAACTCAACTCCCAGAATTCTGGAAGTTGAAGTCTACATATCTTAAATTTGCCATGGATGAGAAACACTGGTTTTAAAGGTTGGGATGGGAATCAAATTGTGAAAATATTGTTAATAGCTCTTATTAATATAACTCCAACCCCATTTGGTACAAAAGTTTAAAAGTAGCCTATGTTACTGAGTTCATTTTACCTTGATTGCAGTGCCAACGATCATCATGCTATGATGCTATGACTGCAATTTTGGGAAGGAGATTAATTGGTGTCAGGAGTGACTCCTCTTAAAAATGTAAAAAGGTGATTCCTGAGGACTCCCAGTCCTCCACAGCATCCTGTCAAGAAAGTTAGATTAGGTCTTGGCCTTTACAATCATAATATAAAACACCTATTTTTTCCCTACATTGTACACCTTGGGATTTCTGGAACGCTCCAATATCTCATGAGAAACTGTACAAAAATAGTTTGGCTCCTGAAACTCTACTAATTTATTCAGTTTGAGCAATACTCCTGCTGACTATATGGTCACACTCATGTTGTTTTCTTGGCAGCAATATTGAAGTGCATTTCCCCCTCCCCCCACAAATTCTAGGTTCATTTACATATAGGTGATTCCCTAGTGGTCTCCCAACCAATTCTAATCAGTTCCAGTACCATTTAGCTTTTTCAGAATCAGTCATGGTCTTTTACATTCTGACACTTGCTGTAGACCAGTATTTCTCAACCTTGACAACTTGACAATATGCTGGCTAGGGAATTCTGGGAGTTGAAGTTTACACATTTTAAAATTGCCAAGGCTTAAAAACACTCAATACTTTAAAAATTAGTATTAGATTGATGATTAACAAAAAATTTAATATAATAAAACATTCACGAGGATTTTTAACTAATCTGAAGCAGTCTATCCTTAACTTTATGGACAAATACACAACATCTGGTGCTTTAAAACTTTATGTTGTAAAGAACCTGAATTCTAACTATGGCAAAAAGACTGTGCACAGAATTATGGTCCATAAGCAGTTTCCAAATTAAGTTAAATATAAATCTTATTGTTTAGACACAAAGCTACTTTTGATACTGTTGCATACTCAAACCAAATAAAGTTAATTTTTTTAAAGGATGTAGAGTTGATAGTAAGATCCTCTAGTAAGTTTAGATAGTAAGTTTAGGAAGATTTTGTGGGATAAAAACCTGATGTTTAATGACATTTCTGCTATATGTGGAATGTTAGCAGTGGGCTTTATCAAAAGAACTCACTTATATTCTTTCCACAACCTGTCAATGACTACTTCAGCTTCAACCACAACAATACACGAGCACACAATAGATACAAACTTAATGTAAACCGCTCCAAACTCGATTGCAGAAAATACGACTTCAGCAACAGAGTGATCAATGCCTGGAATTCACTACCTGACTCTGTGGTTTCTTCCCCAAACCCCAAAAACTTTAACCTTAGACTGTCTACTGTAGACCTCACCCCATTCCTAAGAGGTTTGTAAGGGGCGTGCATAAGCGCACCAGCGTGCCTACCGTCCCTCTCTTACTGTCCTATTGTCCTCATCTATCTGTATTCACTTTGATTATGTTTATGTTTATACCTATACCTGCTATCTTGTACATGTTTGACAAATAAATAAATAAATAAAATAAATAAAACTAAAAAAATTAATAAAATATTTCAATACTTTGACTGACAGGACAGTGATAGATTGCATTTTCTGCTGCGCAACTGCATATTTGTCTCCTATTCATGACTATTTTGTAAAAAATAGTTCTATTTACCTGTGACAAATCTATTTACCTTTGACATCACCACCACTTGGAAAGAAAAGTGAATTCAAGTTGATAACTTTCAT
Source organism: Thermophis baileyi (assembly GCA_003457575.1). Taxonomy (NCBI): domain Eukaryota; kingdom Metazoa; phylum Chordata; class Lepidosauria; order Squamata; family Dipsadidae; genus Thermophis; species Thermophis baileyi. The sequence continues at coordinate 1,104,981 of QLTV01002023.1, forward strand.
GTAGTGTCAATGTAGATTTATTTTAAAAAAGATATCTTCATTTAGAGTTGGCTGGTAGGTGGCTGGAATGTATGCAGTGAAAACCAACTGTGAATATGACTAAATGCATGTATGAGTCATCTTCATTGCTATAATATTTTATGCCATCGTTTAGTTCTCAGGATATTGTCCAAAAATTATATTATTTGGTGACTTATTCCAATTGAGACAAGTGGAATCTTAATGGGAGTACTTGCTAGTGATTCTCTAGTACAGAGAATACCTTTCTGTCTGTCTGTCTGTCTGTCTGTCTGTCTGTCTGTCTGTCTGTCTGTCTGTCTTCTGTCTGTCTGACTATCTCTCTATCTATCTATATATCTATCTATCTATCTATCTATCGATCTATCTATCTATCTATCTATCTATCTATCATCTATCTATCATCCATCTATCCATCTCTCTCATTTTAGTATTCAGTTAAGCATGTGAAAAAGTGCAGTGGCATTTTGGAACATCTAACTGACAGGAAAGGAATTTTACTATTACTCAGCGGAAACATGAACATCCTAATGCAAAGTGACAGTTGTGAGGGTTTTTTTCAGCGTGGCCTCCATGAAAGGTCACAAAGCATATTCAACTAATTTTAACATTTCATTATTTCTTTATGTAATTTAAGTTATAGGCTACCCAGTTTCCAAATTAGGAGATATAAAAATATATAAAACTCAAAGACCCAAAGAGAAAAGTATTTAAAACAAGGTCAAACAAAACAAAAAGGACAAAGGGTTCTCCATAACCACTTTGTTCCCAAGGCCTGGGAGAACAACTAAGTATTCAATAGTTTTCTCAGTGACAGGGTAGGAGCCACATGAATCTCTCAATGTTGCTGAATGATTCATGATGATGAATATTTCCTACTCTGACAGGATACCAATTCTGAGATTTCAAATCCTTTATGGTCTTGTTTGTGCATCTTAAAGACTGATAAGATCTGTTCATACAAAGTTTAAACATCTGTCACTGTGGGTGTGAGCTACCTGTGGTGAACTAAATGGTCCATGCTGTTCTACAAAGATAGAGAAGTGACATTGTTATCTGTATCTGACTAAAAGCATGAGTCACTCTAGTTAATAATGTGTGCTTCCCACTAACTCACCTTGGGAGATAAATTTACTCATTCTAATTTGCTTCTTTCCATCTCTTTTGCTGATGTAAAAGAGATAACTTCTATCTTCTGGTAGCATTTTCGCTGTTGTTTTTGTGATTTTTTTATTATGGCCTTTTTTGAGTAAAATGCTTTGGAATCCTTTCTTGTATTTCTTTTTGATGAGTGTGTGAACCACATAAGCTGTTTAAATTATTATTTATTCAAAATGTGTCTACTTTACATTTTTCATAGAAGCTTAGGACTATAGAAATAATTTAATAAAAGAAAATATTCTATCCACAGATTAGCAATAAAGAATAGAATAGGATAGGATAGGATAGGATAGGATAGGATAGGATAGGATAGGATAGGATAGGATAGAACAGAACAGAACAGAACAGAACAGAACAGAACAGAACAGAACAGAACAGAACAGAACAGAATAGAATTTTATTGGCCAAGTGTGATTGGACACACAAGGAATTTGTCTTGGTGCATATGCTCTCAGTGTACATGAAAGAAAAGATACATTCGTCAAGAATCATAAGGTACAACACTTAATGATAGTCCGGGTACAAATAAGCAATCAAATCATATTAGGAACCAGTCAATATAAATCATAAGGATACAAGCAACAAAGTTACAGTCATACAGTCATTAGTGGGAGGAGATGGGTGATGGGAATGATGAGAAGATTAATAGTAGTGCAGACTTAGTGAATAGTTTGACAGTGTTGAGGAAATTATTTGTTTAGCAAAGTGATGGCGTTCGAGAAAAAACTGTTCTTGTGTCTAGTTGTTCTGGTGTGCAGTGCTCTCCAGACAGTTATAGAGGTGCAGATGACAGACTCAATAATAGCAATAGCAATAGCACTTAGACTTATATACCGCTTTACAGTGCTTTACAGCCCTCTCTAAGCGGTTCACAGAGTCAGCATATTGCCCCCAACAATCCGGGTCCTCATTTTACCCACCTCGGAAGGATGGAAGGCTGAGTCAACCTTGAGCCGGTGAGATTTGAACCGCCGAACTGCAGCTAGCAGTCAGCTGAAGTAGCCTGCAGTACTGCACTCTAACCACTGCGCCACCTCGGCAATAATTCCTCTGTAGAACTGTATCAGCAGCTCCTTGGGCAGTTTGAGCTTTCTGAGGTTAATTTGAGGTTAATTTCTGAGGTTAAAAAGGTTAATTTGTAGAAGTTAACAGAAACAAAATATATTTTAATTTTTCTAAAGAAGAAACAGAATTTTTTTGGATTTCCAACTGAAAAGAATTCTGTAATTATGAGGATACTAAGGAAAAGATTTCATTCTTCATACATACTTTCATACATACCTTCATAGGATAATACAGATTATCCTATGATAATCTGTAGCAAACCCTTATTAAAAGTACACATGTTGAGATATATCACATCTCAAGCTCTTCAGAATCATAGCATTGAAAATTGCTGTTCTGAACCAGACTTGGAGACAAACTGGAAGCCAGCACAAATGCTTAAAATAGGTAATCATGGGAATTTCAGATTATGTATTAAGAAGCATGATATTACATTCTATAGAAACTTTGGACGTATTTCAAAATAATCAACCATGATAACTTGACCCCAAATCAAGAATATTTAAATCACAGGTCACCAACTGGTGGTCCGCGAGAAAATTTTGGTGGTCTGTGGAGAAATCTTGGCCCCTGGGCAGGATATGGCCGAGAGCAATTAATCCACTCTGCGCACGGAAACACAAGGCTGCACCGCCCAACATCACCCCGCCCACACACCAGCCCTCACTCTTAAGGCTGGGCGCAAACCTCACCTTGAGTACAAGGCACACGAACTGGAACAGGAAGGTGAGACCAAGAACTCGATGCGCTCAGCCGAACGGCTGCCTGGGGGGGGGAAGTTCAGCCGCCTTTTGGGCCTACATCTCTCCTTAAGCAAGGCCTCCAGGTGGGAGGCCTGAGAGAAAGCGCCTGCTAGATCGGCTCCCTGCAAACTCTCGTTTCTCGAGGAGCCTGGCCGAAGTTTCCCACACCGATTCAGCGAGTGCTCCTCGAGAGACGAGTTTGCAGGGGCCGAGCTAGCATCTGCAATGGACAGTGCACCCGGGTGGAGGAGCTGCAATGGGCCAGTCCTGTGAGTGTGACTACTACAGCTCTGGAATATAGGACCGGCCGTGTGGGGCTGGAAATCTCTGCCCTGGGGTGGCACTTGCAATGTGCAACTTTGCAGGTGGTGAGCATTTGCAGGGGGCCGAGCTAGCGTCCGCAATGGACAGCAAACTCCGGCTGCTTCTCTCAGCTGTAGTGTGGCACCAGCATTTGAAGTGGCGTGGGAAACTTCGGCTGGGCTCCTCGAACTTAGGCTGCTCCTCGAGAGTTTGCATGGGGCCGAGCAAACTCTCGTCTCTCGAGGAGCCCGGCTGAAATGCTTCTCTCAGTTGTAGTGTGGCACCAGCATTTGAAGTGGTGCGGGAAACTTCGGCCAGGCTCCTTGAGAGTATGCATGGGGCCGACCAAACTCTCGTCTCTCGAGGAGCCCGGCCGGCGCCCAGCAAAGAAGCGCAGAAGTTCCAGCCGATCCACCCCACAAGCGAAGCGGGCGGCATGAATGAGACCGCTCAGCAGCAGCAGGTTGAGCGGAGGAGGGGCACCGGGGGTGGGGGATCCCCTGCCTTTCCCTCGCCTGTCTTCCATGCATGAAGATGAACCGCTGCCTGCCCTGAACTCCTCGCCGCTCCAGCGCTAATGCCCCGGCCCCGCTCAACCACGCTTCTTTGCTGGGCGCCAGCAGCGGCTTCCAGGCTGGAAGCCACCGCCGGTGCCCAGCAAAGAAGCGCGGTTGAGCGGGGCCGGGACAGCACAGCCTATTGCGCAGATGGGCCTCATGGTGGTGGGCTTCGCTGCAAGCCGGCGTCTCTGCCCGACCCGGCTGCGGGCTTCGCAACGTGAAGTTCCAGCTCATCCACCCCACGGCGTGAACGAGACAATCGGCCGCACCCCCCCCGCCCAGCCTTCCTCGCCAGGTGCTGCACTGGCAGATCTGCCCTGCCCAGCTCTGCCTGCCACCACTTCCCGCGAAGTTACCAGGATACGGCAGGAGCAAGGGGCGGGCGGGAGCACGCATGGGCCCAGCTGGCGCTCAGCTTACCATCCTGGAGAGGCTCGGAGACCACCCGGAATGCCCATCTGCCCGCTGGCTCTCCAGGCAGTGCCACTGTCTCCCTGCCCCACCAAGGCACCCGCAAGCCCTGGAGCCTGAGGCCGGCAGAGCTCCGTAGGTGCGTGCCCCAAGGAAGGAAATGAAAGGAGAGGAGAGGAGGGGAAAGGAAAGGAGGGGAAAGGAAGGAAAGGAAAGGAAAGGAAAGGAAAGGAAAGGACAGGACAGGACAGGACAGGACAGGACAGGACAGGAAAGGACAGGAAAGGAAAGGAAAGGAAAGGAAAGGAAAGGAAAGGAAAGGAAAGGAAAGGAAAGGAAAGAGATGCACACTATAGCAATTAATTCTAAGGCAGTATCTATTATTATTTGGGTTGGGTGTGGGAGGGAGGGGGGGGGGGGGAGGGAGGAGGGGGAGGAGAAAGAAGGAAGGAAGGAAGGGAGAGACAAGAAAGAAGGAAGGAAGGAAGGAAGGAAAGAAGGGAAGAGAAGGAAAGGAAAGAAGGAAAGGAAAGGAAAAGAAAAGGAAAGAAGGAAAGGAAAGGAAGAAGAGGAAAGGAAAGGGGGGAAGGAAGGGGAGGGAAGGGACTACAGCTATAGCTCTGGAATATGGGACTGACTTTCCCAACAACATCAGCAAGCCACCGTCAAATAAGCTTCAATTATTTTGTAATAATTACACTAACTTTAATAATTTTGTTACAATTAAAACAACCTTTAAAGATTTTGTTACGATTAAATAAGCATTTACAATTTTGTTATAAGCATTTATAATTTTGTTAAATTAAATAAGTGCATTTCATATTAATAAAATGGAAGTTCTCTGATCATTATTTTACAAATGTATTTATCTTTTTAAAAAAATTCATATTAGTGGTCTGCGGGACTTAAAATTATGAATTAGGGTCTGTGGGATTTAAAATTATGAATTTGGTGGTCCGCGGGATTTAAAATTATGACCTTGGTGGTCCCTGAGGTCCAAAAGGTTGGGGACCCCTGATTTAAATAATTCCATTGATATTTTATCCACAGACAGTATTTTTGTAGCAGATCCCAATCCTACTTTGTCTCCTATTCTTCTTAAACATCTACGTGAAACAATTGAAGAACAAGTTGGCAATTTATGTTTGTTTCATGTTGACAGATTTATATATTTTTATTCTTCTATATTCTCTGTCAGCACTGTTAGCTGATTCTTACACAATATTTGTTCTAATGTCAGTCATAAGAGATTTTACTGAGATTAGGAAGAACCGGTCATGTAGTATACAAAGCTAAATATAACACTGGCATTAGAAATTTGTTGTTTTTAACTAAAGAGTCTATGGTCATTGATCTCTTAATCATGCTACAAGCTAGTGGAATGGTTGGAAGAAGGCTATGCCCCCAATTGGCTGAGGGAAATTTTGGGAAGAGAGGATTGGAGACATTGAAAAGACTTCCAGGATATAGATCAACAGGAGCAGATCAGAACAAGCCTGGGAATAAAGAAGGAAAGAGGCTAAAATACCTCTTTCTGAAGGGGAAAAAAACTGAAGGCAGTGTGAGTAGGCTAGTAGAAAATGTTTTTACTGATTTCCAGTGACAACCAGAGGTGGGTTCCTGCCAGTTCAGACTGGCTCTATAGAACCGTCAGTAACGTAGTGGCCTGGGTCACTGGAACCGGCAGCGACCCAGGCTTGCCACGCCTCCGAGCCGGTTCTCTCGGTGGTGCCATAGGTGCCGCCATCTTGTTTTTTGCTTTTGCGCATGCGCAGAAGCTTTTTTTAAGTACTGCGCATGCACACGTGTGGCGCATACCTGAGCAAATCAGCAGTACCTGAATCCGGAATCCACCCCTGGTGACAACCTACTTCCTTACTGTTTTCTGGTAGTCTTCAGTTTGCCTATTTAGCTTATTTATACTATCTTCATTATACTGCACTCTATCTGACACTGCTGTTGCCACTGATTGTCTTACCTTGCTTCCAGAAAATCAGTCATATGGGGAAAGGAGTTGGCTATCCCACATTTCTGTTTTCTATTGCTAAGGAGGTAATGGAAACCTGAACAGGTTCTTTTGGGACGCATTAAGTGATGCAAGATGAAGCTTAACCTAGACAGGATAGAGATGTTTTGGGTAGCAAGATGGTTGATTCTGAATGTGGGCTATATTTTCCCAAAGCCAATAATGCTTAGAAGCTATTTTGAAGACAGCAGACATGATAAACATGGAGATGGTGGTGTTGCATATTGCCAGGAAAGCTTTGTTGATGTTCAGTGCATTCATTGATTGACAAGTGAAGTTTCAAATCTCACTATGATGCTTGGTGATTACATATAGGCTTGATTATTGTTTTTATGTGGTAATGTTTATATTAAACTTTATTGTCTGGTCTATCTATAAGAGATGTGATATTGGTACCACTAAATACAGGTCTTTTTTTCTTGATGGTTCACAGTTTTTGAATAACTGCAAGAAAGGCAAGAAACTGCTTTATCTTGCTGGACTTCAGAAAATGTTTCGAACTTTTTTTCCTTGTCTGTATATGATTAATTTTAGCATACTGTGTTTTAATTTTTTTATATTTTACATTTTGATGATGTATTTTCTATTTTTAAGTAGTAATCCAACTTGTGATAATTTTACTTTGAAAAGTGGGTAATGTATTTAGTTAAATGTAGGGGAGAAGAGAGAAATTGCTGTATGGTTTTTGTATTGGTATTCATTTTAGGAAGATGTGTAGATCCAAGTGCTTTTCATTAATGGAGACTAGCACATGGTAAATCATAATTTAGAACCTTTATTCTGTCTACAAGTTTAGCAATGTTCTTGATTTGACACATTTATATGAAGATTAAAGATTCTACACAATCAGTTTCAAATTTTTCATGTAGAATATTTTTATATAATAAGATTCAAAGTTGACACTAAACAGCCACTTGGTTGCTTCAACATGCCATTCTTGAAAAACCTATTTAGTGCAACAGCTTCTCTGGTTTTCAAAATCCAAGTCATTAAGGATTTCAGCAAGTCCTTTAAAGTTGTACATGTGCTATACATATTGATATATGAAGACTGATTGTCAGTGATTATTAAAAACTAGTTTACATTATCCAGTAGTACATTTAAGTGTTTTTATTATAGAAGCAGTGTCTGGGAAAGAGTTCCTATTTTTTATTCAATGAGAAAATTTGTAGCTCAGGGTTGAAAGGAGGGGTCCTTGGTGCTCTCTGAGCTTGGTTGTTTTCTTGTAACAGAATAACAGAGTTGGAAGGGACCTTGGAGGTCTTCTAGTCCAACCACCTGGTGAGGCAGGAAACCCTATACCAGTTCAGGCAAATTGTTGTCCAATCTCTTCTTTAAAATTTCCAATGTTGGAGCATCCACAATTTCTGGAGGCAAGTCATTCCACTGATTAATTGTTCTGTCAGGAAATTTCTCCTTAGTTCTAGGATGCTTCTCTCCTTGATTAGTTTCCATTGTAGATGTTTCATTAGCCAAACTAGGTAACTTCATCAATACTAGCAACTAATGCTGTTACCTAGTTTGAGTAATGAAATGTCTGCAACAAAACAAAGCTCAGAGAGCACCAAGGACCCCTGATGTCTTATTCAAGCCCTGACACTATAGAAGACGGCTAAACTTACTCAGAAAATATGGTGTAGGGATGAAAACACAAAGTGTATATTGTCTATTCAAATCAGTCTCTTTTGGCAGCCATCCCATCTAAAATGCTTGAATACTAGAGTTATTTCATATGGTATTCTTATTTCCCTGCCACACATACATATGTTAATAGAAATAATTTGTGTATTCAGTTTAGTTTTTCATTTCCATTTGTTTGGATAAATGATTAGTGTTTACTTTATAGTTTCCAATAGACTGATTTGGCTGTTATCATCCTTGTCTTACTCCAATGTTAGAGTCACTCTTCCATGGGAGGTGGTGATGATTTTTGTTGTTATCTCTACTGTTCCATCTAAAGGCACATAAGCTAGCATAAACAATGGAACAACAACCATCCAAAATAAAAATAATTAAAATTGCTATAATTTATTTAATCTAATAAAGCGTAGCTAATTAGGATGGTCTTCATAAAAGCAAAAAATATGGTGGAAAGGAGCAAATCCTGAAGAAACAGCTAACCAGAGTCTCCTGGAGTGGGTATCTCTAATAAAGTTAATGAAACAAGCAAACAAACAAACAAATAAAACCATGTAGCAGAGTCAGTGTTATGCTTAAATGCCTATTGCCATGAGGCATTCATCCACCTATAGATGAACCTTTTTGTAGAGCACTGAACACTGATGTGGATCAGTCAGAATGATGTGAGAATGTCCAATGTTATTTAATTTAATAGGGATTTTCTGCCTCCAGTGCCAGAATAATATGACAGGTCTTCAATTATATTTTACAATTATATCTCTGTAGCAGCAATTTGTCATGAGATATTCCTACCAGCATTGCCCTAATTATTGCTAAGTTTGTTAAATCTATTGAAAGGGTTATGTAATGCCTCAAACATTATATGCTGCATAGGTATTCTGCATATTTATTTATTAATAGAATAGAATAGAATAGAATAGAATAGAATAGAATAGAATAGAATAGAATAGAATAGAATAGAATAGAATAGAATAGAATAGAATAGAATAGAATAGAATAGTTGGAAGGGACCTTGGAGGTCTTCTAGTCCAACCACCTGGTGAGGCAGTAAACCCTATACCATTTCAGACATATGATTATCCAATCTCTTCTTAAAAACTTCCAGTGTTGGAGCATTTACAACTTCTGGAGCAAGTTGTTCCACTAATTAATTGTTCTAACTGTCAGGAAATTTCTCCTTAGTTCTAGGTTGCTTCTCTCTTTGATTAGTTTCCACCCATTGCTTCTTGTCCTGCTTCAGGTGCTTTAGAATATAGCTGGACTCCCTCTTCTTTGTGGCAGCCCCTGAGAGATTGGAACACTGCTATCATGTCACCCCTAGTCCAGTAGTGGGTTCTAAATCCCGTTGCTACTGGTTCGCGCGCACACTCGTGCGCGCGACGCTTCTGCGCATGTGCAGAAGCGTCCCGGGTGGGTGGGCGGAGCCTCCTGCCGCCGCCGCTACTGGTTCACAGAACTGGGCCAAACCGGGAGCAACCCACCGCTGCCCTAGTCCTTCTTTTCATCATACCCAATTCCAGCAACCGTTCTTTATATGTTTTAGCCTCCAGTCCCTAATCATCTTTGTTGCTCTTCTCTGCACTCTTTCTAGAGTCTCAACATCTTTTTTACATCGTGGCAACCAAAACTGGATGCAGTATTCCAAGTGTGGCCTTACCAAGGCATTATAAAGTGGTCTTAACATGTATATGCTGCCCATCTCCCTGATAAGGTGATTTTGTATACAGGTATACGTATATATGCACAGATAACACTTTCATTAGGAAGTAACTATGTGCACACACATACAGGCATTCTGAAAAAAACTTGAAGCAGATGCACAGATCATTCTGGAGGGCATGGATGCCTCATTGTTTCCAGTAGTGGCATTTTGATCTTATCCATAAATACTCAGGCTGGATTAACACAGCTTAAATTCTCTGTGTAGCTTTTTTATGTGGTGGCCCATCAAATTGTGGAAAAGCTGCATGTAGCATGGGGTTGAAATAGTGAGTGGAAACATTTTGACTGCTTTTCATCCCTCCTAAACCACAATCAAGGAAACTCAGTAGGGTCTCTCTAATAATAGGGTGATTTTTTATAATTACCATAGCAGGCTCTGCTTGGGTGGTCACTAAAAGTTGTGCTAACATTTAAGTCAGCACTGCTAACTGAACATATACAATCTGCATATGTGTATTTATGCCTGTTACTGTCATCCTTTCCCCAAAGGGTCTTTTCATTGTTTTGCACAACTCAAATACCCGATTCTTCAGAATACAACTGTTATTTAAACGTTCATTTTGATAAAAGTTCTCTTTACTGGATCTGTCTCATCAATAGAATTATTCCTGGCAGATAGATACAAATCTATCATTGTAGATCTGTCTTCAATGCCAGTTATATGAGTAAACTTCCCTTATTAAATTATATTTAGCATTGGCTTCTTACACTTTTTTTGGGTCTCTGTTTACAAAAGCTCTTTTTTTCAATGAACTCTCAAGCAAGAACTTTCAAATGATAACCACATGGGTTGATAGAAAACCAACATCTTTGATTCTATTTAAATACAATGTAGAATATGAAGAGAGGAAGCCACTTTGAATTTTGGTAGAATATTCTAATGAAGAAGTGAGAAAATTAAATACTTTGAATGATGGGAGATGTGCCTAAACATGATAATCGGGAAATGAGAGAGAATATGCCTCCATTCTGCTTTTGTCTTTCTCTTCATTAAAATCAGTTAAAAATATCTGTTGAAAGCTTTTAAAACATAGAAACGGGAAATTACTTAAGCTGCTGAAAAGGCTAGATGAGGAATCAGATGTTGAACAGTATGCATATATTAAAAACATTTGCTGTATTTGTTAACTACATTTGTAAAATATTCAACAGAGACATGCTTGAGGTCAACATTTTATATTAACACCCCTACCCATAATTAACACATTGAAAAAACATGAAATCTAATATTAAAAATAAACTGAAGTGGGAATGAAACTAAAGTACTGGGGGTTTTTTCTTTGAAAAGATTATAGTATTCTAGCCAGGTACAATAATGTGTGAAGTAATATTTTAAGTAACTCAGGTAAGTTAAGGTAAAGTAAGCCTTTAAGTAAATTAATTCTCTATTTAAGAAAATTTCTAAAAAGTATCTGAAGCACCGAATAGAAGTTGCCATTTACGTAGAATTTTATAATGATCCCATCATATGGGACAATAAGGTCATGCATAGGGCACCTTGCTGCTTGTTATGTAGTACTATGCCACCGGATGGAGTGACAGTCCAATGGTTCCTCTGCTACTCTGCCCTTTAATTTGTGACCTCTCCGTGCTAAACAAGAAGACTTACTCATATTTTAAGTATTCAAACAAAATATCAGCATGAGTAGTGGGACTGGCTCAAGGTACCAGAAGATTTAATTAATTAATTAATTAATTAATTAATTAAGATTAATTTAGTGACTAAATTAGTAGACCAGTGAAATGCTGTGGACATAGTATACTTAGATTTGAGTAAGGCATTTGACAAAGTAGACCACAACCTAATTCTTGGTAAGCTAGAGAAATATGGAATAGACAATATTACTACCAGATGGATTTGTACCTGGCTGACAAACTGTACTCAACGAGTAGTCCTTAATGGTACTACATCCACATCGAGAGAAGTAAGCAGTGGTGTACCACAAGGCTCCATCTTGGACTCAGTACTCTTCAATATCTTCATAAATGACTTAGATGAGGGAATAGTAGGGAAACTCATCAAATTTGCAGATGACACTAAACTTGCAGAAATAGCCAACATCCCTGAAGACAAGTTCAGGATCCAAAAAGATCTTGACAAACTCGAACAATGGACCCTATCCAACAAAATGAAATTGAATGTGGAGAAAAGCAAAGTTTTACATTTAGGCATTTAGGCAGGAAAAAATCAAAGATATAAGTACAAATTAAGCGAGACCTGGCTCAAAAACAGTAACTGTGAGAGGGACCTTGGAGTCCTAGTGGATGATCACTTGAATATGACACAGCAATGTGCAGCAGCAGCCAAAAAAGCTAATACAATCCTGGTTGTATAAACAGAGACATAGAATCAAGATCACGTGAAGTATTAGTACCGCTTTATAAAACCCTAGTAAGACCACACCTGCATACTGCAGCCAATTTTGGTCCATACTGCAACCAATTTTGGTCACCATACTACAAAAAAGATGTTGAGACTTTGGAAAAAGTTCAGAGAAGAGCAACTAAGATAGTCGAAGGCCTGGAGATTAAAACATCTGAAGAACAGCTGCAGGATTTGGGTTTGGCTAGTCTAAAGAAAAGAAGAATTAGGGGCAACATAATAGCAGTATTCCAGTATTTGAGGGGCTGCAACAAAGAAGAGGAGGTCAAATTATTCTCCAAAGCACCAGAGATCAGGAGAAGAAACAATGGTTGGAAACTAACCAAAGAGAGAAGCAACCTGGAATTAAAGAGAAACTTCCTAACAGTGAGGACAATTAACCAGTGGAACAGCTTGCCTTCAGAAATCGTGGGTGCTCCATCACTGGAGGTTTTTAAAAAGAGACTAGACAGTCACTTATCTGAAATAATATAGATTCTCCTGCTTGAGCAGGGGGCTGGACTAGAAGACTTCCAAGGTCCCTTCCAGATTCTGTTCTGTTCTGTTCTGTTCTGTTCATGATATTTAATTTTCACATAGTAAACATGGTATAGCAACCCAATTTGTCAGATCAGTATGTGAATTCAAAATTCCTTAGAATGGTGCTTTAATCACTGTAACTATGAATTTGAAGGAAACTAAATGAACTTATATGATACGATTATCTTTACAGAAATTTTATTAGGAAACCAGCTTATCATTGATTGATGATGTGCTATCAAGTCATTGCTGTTTTTTAGCAACTTCATATATAGATTTTCCCCATTATTATCTGTTCCTAACCTGATTCTTCAGATCTTGCAATAGTGTATTCTTTACCACCATAACTGAGTCCATCTACCCTGCTGTTGATCATCCTCTTCTCTTTCCTTCCAGCTTTCCCAGCATTAGAACCTTCCCTGGAGAACTAGTTTTTGCATAATGTATCCAAAGTAGGATAATTTGAGCCTGGCCATTTGTGCCTCGAGTGAGAACTCTGTGTTAATAATCCATTTATTTGTTTTCTTGGATGTACATTCTTTCACTTGTTCTTCTTTTGTTTTAAATTTCAATAAAAGTTTATGCATTTCAGGAATTACATGTCCATCATTTGTACTCAATTCCATTTTAAACTCAGTTTTACAATGTTCAAAACCATAGACTCTATGGTCTGTTTTAAACCTTTCTAATAATTCTAGATAAGAAAACCTATGACAATCATATCCCTCTACCACCAGTTCTTTTCTTGATTTAATTTTGCATATGTATATGTATATGTAAACCGCTTAGAGAGGGCTGTAAAGCACTGTAAAGCGGTATATAAGTCTAAGTGCTATTGCTATATCCTTTGACAAAATTCTAGTAGCTCATGATAAATTAGCTTTGTTTGCCTACTATTTCTCCTCAATAATATACTTCTTCGGCTTAGAACCGCAAAATATTTTCAGGTACAAACTGGGTTTGTATTTATTCCTTATTCTCAAGAGATTCCTGGCTTGTGAATAATATTTAAAACATGTTTAGAGTGGCCTTGCTGAAAACAAATTTATTCTTCTGTTATTATGGTTCATTGCATAGTCAGCCAGATTTTCAAACTGTACTTGGCATTTTTATCCATCTATCGAGTCCTTCCCAAGGAACTGGGATAGGCAGATGTTGAAATTTTGTGGTGTTAGACAGAGGTGGGTTCCTACTGGTTCGGACTGGTTCACCTGAACCGGTAGGGACCCGCTGGTGATATCACGGTGATGTCATGGAACCGGTTCTGTCGGTGCTGGTCTGTGGGCGCCGCCATCTTTTTTTTGGATTTTTTTTTAATTTTTTTAAAAATTATTTTCTGGGTTTTTTTCTTCTGCGCATGCGCAGAAGCCGAGTTTCCGGCACTGCGCATGCATCGCCATCTTGTTTTTGGCTTTTAAAAAAAAATTTTTTTAAAAAATTTCCGGGTTTTTTTCTTCTGCACATGCGCAGAAGCCGAGTTTCTGGCACTGCGCATGCGTCACCATCTTGTTTTTGGCTTTTTTTCCCCATGAGGCACGGCCACGCAGTGTGGGAGGAAGCGAACCGGCAGCGAGGTAAGTTAGAACCCACCCCTGGTGTTAGAGGTATAGAGGTAATAAGCTGTTCCAAGTAAAGCTGCCTTTTGGAATTGACAGATAGTAAATTTGTCAATAATGATGGTGTTCAAATGGTGCTCCAGTTGTCTTGAGATTGCACCTATTACTACCGGTATTATCTTTGTTTTCTTTTGCCACAGCAGTTCTATTTCTATTTTAAAAAAAATTATCTTCTCCATTTCTTTGTCTTCTACTCAGCTGTCTCCAGGTAATTTCACATCCACTATCCTGTCTTTTTTATCTTTCTTATTGACAATTGTTAAGTCTGGGATGTTATGTGACAGGTGCCTGTCTGTTTGGATTCTAAAATCCCAGAGCACTTTAGCTTCTTCATTTTCTATGACTTTCTCTATTTTATCACCCTGCCAGTCTTTGCTTATGAGTACTTAATTAAAACTGGTACTTAATGATAATTTCCCATTACTTACATGAAAGACAATTCGCCAGCTTTGTCCCTCCAGATGTACTGGAACTACAATGTCCAATTTCCTAGCCAAAATTTGGAGACCCCAGTGTACATTGAACTATCATCTTCACCAAAATTGTTCCTTCTTATATTTTGCTTTTGTTATCTTATATCTTTATCGGCATAACATTTTGAAATGTTATTTCCATTTATTTTTGTTTGGAAAGTGGTGATTTGCTCTGGAAAGATATGCATAACAACAACAACAAATAATTAAAAGTGTGTCTGTGTGTGGAGGAAGATGACCATATGTGTAAAGCATATTTCTATGTTATCCAGACATTGGAACAGTTACTTAAGACTCCAGAAGTGTCATATTTAGAAAATAAGCCACTTGGCCTCAGAGGTCTCCAAGTATGGATTTTCTCTGCAGTTACTGATGATGTACCCAGCTGTCTCTATTAGTATGATTCAGTCTCCTGGATACTGTTACTGGTATCCAATTTGTTCAAGGCAAAAATAATATCTTTTTTTTTCTTTTGGTACCATTGAAGTTCTTGCATCCTCTGGGCTTTTCTTTGGAAGTCAAAGAACCTCTTGAGAAACAATAAGGTTTTGTTTTCTGAAAAATGTTGTTTCTCTATTCTCTTTCTAGAAACCTCTAAAATACTATGAATATCCCATATTTGACATTTTAGCTAGGCTGAAAGAATAGATTTACAGGATTTGATCTAGATGTACTTGTACTTACAGGAGTTATATTGAGAGAAGTGAGAGGAGTTAACCATAAGTAAAATAAAACTGATGTATTAAAATGATGTTTTCAATAGGTTAGGACAAAATGTATTATATCCAGGTGGATTTACTTTTCTTTTAAGCCATTAGTCAGCTCAGACTATTGACATCTTTTTTCATTCATCTGCTAGCACTCTGTCATCCTCACTCCTCTAGAAACCTTTTTGTGTTGTGACTTAACATTTTAAATCTCAGACAGTTTAAACGTATTTAACGTAGTAATGAATCCTTGTAATTAGATCTACTCTTTTAATCACAGATACAAAATAGTATTTCTTGTCCCCAAAGAAGCTTCTGACTGACATGATGGGTATATAGCAATGAACGGATCTTTTTGTGAAATTACATGCTCATCCACTCTTCAGTTGTCTTTATTATTCTAAAATGATCTTCTTAGTTCTCCATTATTTTTATGAATGTTAAGGGAAAGATAAAAATCTTAAATTATATTATCCAAGGAACTCGGATGGTAGCTTACTGTTAATATGGCAGTACACTATAGAGACAATGTTCTTGGCAGAGAGAAGCCAAAAACACGGAATATATTATTTCCCTAATAATAATAAGGTTATAAAATGAATTAGAAATATATTTTTTTCATGAGTGAAGGCAAATATATGTGTCCCAGAATAATGTTGTAGGATTCAATTTGGTTTGGTCACCAGGACCAGAGGTTTAGTCTTATGAGCTTTTGGACTCATGCTGGCACCCATCTCCAGGGAACTTCTCTCTACTGGAATGTGTGCTTTGGGCTATTCTATACGTAGTATTTATGTGTTGCCTGATTGGGTATGGGATTGGGATTCCTTGTGCTAGCAAGTCCTCGGCTCATAAGTACCTGATAATCTGGTGGTAAGCACAAGGAAACAACAACCAATGACTTAATAACTGTCCATCAACACCCCAATCAACAACTAAAAAGCCACACACAACCACACACTTCTCTTGACTGACAAGGGCCTGTTTCCCGGACTTCAATCAATGAGTTCAGGTTTCTTCGTCTGACTGCTCGCTTGCGTTCTTGCAATCTGGTGATTAGTTTCCTCCCCCTCTGTCCTACATAGTCACAGGGGCAATGACCGGAAATCATTGGTAGCCTCACATTACAATGAACAAGGACATACATTCAATTTCACAGCTACTAAAATTGTTGGCCGAGTAGGTACAAAAATATTTACGGAAATGATTGAAGCCTAGGAAATAGACCGCTTGTCAGTCAAGAAGAGTGCTGATTTACCACCAGCTTATCAAGACTTGGCAGCACAAGGAAACAACAACGAATGACTTAACTGGTCATCAACACCCCAATCAACAACTAAAAAGCCACGCACAACCAGACACCACACAAATGCTATGCATAGAATTGCCCAAAGCATAGATTCTGGTGAGAGAGAAGTTCCCTGAGGATGGGCTTGAGCACAAGTCCAAAAGCTCGTAAGACTCCTGTGACTGACCAAGATTGGATCCTGCAATATAATTTTTCTTCTTTAAAGTAAAGTAGTTAATTTTTTCCTTCTAAAGAAATATATTTCATCTAGAACTCAACAAATGCAGTCCTTTTGTATCAACTGAACAAAAATTGGGAACTGGGTTTTTTTTTTTTTTTTTTTTTTTTTTTTTATTTTTTTTGGAGATTTTGGTAAATTAGCAGAGTCTGTGGAGATCTTGCCTTAAAACATTCATTTGAGCACAACCGAATTTGTCATTTCTTTGCACTTGGCCTTTCTCTCCCGGTGAAAAATAATCTTGTTTTGATTTATGTATTTAATATTTCACCCTGGAAATGCAAAACTATGGTGGGTGTTTTATAGTGCCTGGAACAATTTATTATATTTATTATTTGGCTTTATAAAACTATAAATCAACAATATTGAAAATTAAATGTAGTTAGTGGTTAGATGTGGTTAGACTATAAGGGACAATTGAGGTATGGCAATGTTTTACATATGGCTTCTGAAGATATGATAAGAAAATGAATTATTCATGCAAGACCCTAGACATTCCTTCAATTTAATCAAATTAATAAAACAATTTTGTTTCAAGACCTATTAGTACTCAGCAGGAGCTTAGCAACAAGATACATTTATAGTTCATTTCAGAGTTGGGTTTTTTTCTTTGGTTTAGTTGTAAAAAAAAAAAATTAAAAGTTGTGTTCATGTGTGCATGTATGTATCATAACTTTCATGATAGGCTTGATACATTGAAGCTTGTTTATTATATTTCTCA
Source organism: Thermophis baileyi (assembly GCA_003457575.1). Taxonomy (NCBI): domain Eukaryota; kingdom Metazoa; phylum Chordata; class Lepidosauria; order Squamata; family Dipsadidae; genus Thermophis; species Thermophis baileyi. The sequence goes on from QLTV01002023.1 coordinate 1,122,576, forward strand.
GTTAATGGCACAATAATTTTGTATATAGAGAAATATTTCTATGCATAAATATTGTAGTAAGCCAGGTAACATTCTGTCTAAGAATGTGTTGGGATTCTGTGGTGAACAGAAAAAGTAAATGGTGGAATCATAATCCAAAGTAGGTGATGAGAGCCATTCTTTTTTGGGTACATTAAGAAGTTCAGATCAGAATAATAAAGAAAATCCAAGAAAACCTGAGCTTTAATTTATATCCCTCCAAGAGATGCTAGATTGCATAATGACTAGACAGGCAATGAGACATGAGGAAAACATGGGTGTAATTCCCATACAGACCAAAGGTTCACTGAGTGACTCTAGGCTAGTAAGAATTCTTAAATATAATACATCTTCTGGCTTGAAAGGGAGAAGGAATTATCTTGGCCACCCTAAAGTCTCTACAGCAAGAATGAGGAGAGAAAAATGTGATAAATAGAATAATACATGTCATACTGTATGTCCATATTATATAGGTGACTGCACAAACACAGATGAAACAGTGCATGTTTATATTAAATCAATATCCTGATCAATATTTTGTGTTTGAACTGATGTCCTGCATTATATATTATACTGACCTATTTTATAACCAAACAGCATTTATAATGAGAATTTGTCAAATGATCAAAGCCATGTGATTTTCTTCTTCTTTTAAATGATGCAATGCTTTTATGTGCTACTGTAGTTTAATTCCACTTTCCATCCCTTTTCAGTTCAACTAATACCACAATATTCTCTCATTCTTAGGATTATCTATGCCAGTTCAATTAAACTTATGGTTGATGAAAATATATCTGTTAAACAAGTTGAGAAACTGATCCCTCCATGAAAAAAAGTTTTAACTTTGTTATAGCAAAAGGGCTTGTTTGAGTATTTGTGAAGTGTCTTACTTCTAAACATTACAGCACTAACTTAAATAACATTTTAAATTTCTGTGTGGAATGTTACCCCCTATCTCATTATTACTCAATAATAGATTTGCAGAGATAAAACCTTTAAACTGAATGTTCAGCATTTTTTTTACAATTCATTGGCAGTCTATACCAAAAGAAATATAAATATGATGATATAGCTAAAATCAAGAGTCTGCAAGAACGGGTTACTCTAACAAGGGTAGTGAATACATCTATTTAATGGAAACAATCATCTTTAGGAAGAACGGATCAGAATACAGGTTCTTCTAGTAACCTGGCAAATTGTGTAAGACACAGTATAGCAAAGATAATATCTTGCTTGAATCCAATAACTGGTGATTTCATACACAAATCCATTGGGAGTAGTTTACCATTCATTTTTTTCAGATATATTTTGGCAGCCTTAGTATAGTTGGGTGGTTAGGATTAGGGTTTGGATATTTGGGTGGTCTATCATCTAAGTACTACTTAGTAATGCTAAGATGAATTTCCTGGAAAAATGAGAAAACGGGATTTGAAGGCCGTAGTTCCTTTCCAAGGAGCAAATTTTTACTGCTAACGGAGTATATCTTCAACTGTACATTTTATTTAGATGCACTGCCTTTATTTGCTCTACTAAATGGAGCCATAAAGTTATGGTTTTTAATTTGGGCTTTTGTGTATTATATGATATATACATAGGCTGTTTTCAACCTTCGCTTTATACACAAATCTACAGCTCCTTCAGAGTCACCTTGAAGCGAGATGGGTAGCAATCAAATCAAATCAAATCAAATCAAATCAAATCAAATCAAATCAAATCAAATCAAATCAAATCAAATCAAATCAAATCAAATCAAATCAAATCAAATCAAATCAAATCAAATCAAATCAAATCAAATCAANAGATAGATAGATAGATAGATGATAGATAGATAGATAGATAGATAGATAGATAGATAGATAGACAGACAGATAGAAAGACAGATAGATAGATAGATAATAATGGAAACCCAATGTAAGTGGTTATTGAGTGGTGTTAAGGGTTGAAGAAAGATTGGAGACTAGATTCTAGTCCACCAGCAATCATAAAGCTCATTAGATAACTTTGGCAAGTCACTTTCTCTTGGTGCAACTTGCCAAACAGGGTTGTTGTGGGGAAAAATAGAAAAAGGAAATGCAATGTATATCATTCCAAACCCTTGAAAGACATGATATAAATATAAAGATCTTGTAGTTCAGGGATCTTCTATTTTGACCATTTTCATTTTTGTGACCACAGAGGAACTATCCTTACAGTAACTCATTTTGGCTACTTCAAAATGGTTTCCATTGTTTTAAATATATTTATTTTTTCTTATTTCTAAGAATATCAAATACAGTATTCTAAAATGTTCGTAAGCAACTTTCCAGCTCTCAGACTTTTGAGGTAGACCAGACTTGAACATCAAATTTATAAATACTAAAACTACTTTTATTACAGTGTTAAAGTGATGGAATATTGCAAATCTGAATGAACCTCCCCTTCCCTGCCTTTAGTCCAAAGAGAACTAAAGAGAATCAATGTGAAATATTTTCTCAAATTATGTTCCTGCTTTGGACTCAGATTACTCTTATCTGACCATTTTCTTGGCTACGGTCTTCATCCTGTTCCTCACGTTATTCTCACAGCCCATTCACTAACATGTATGCAAATTTCTAGAGGGACAGTTTTGCAAGTTTTGGACACAATACCCAGAAAACTGGGTTTGTGTAACACAGTTAACTTTGTCAAGAACAAAATTATCATGTTATGTGAATACCTGGACATGAGATGGTTCCAAAGTTTCTACCTCCCCTATCAAGCCATTTTATACAAATAAAAGACAACTCTACCCAATCATCCTTCAGGAAAAATAATGTCTATAGAAGTGTCTATTGAGTGGTTTAAAAATGAAGCCTCAAAATTGACTATCAAGTCCTGATAGCACCAAAAATTTCTTCCAAATTCTGATGGGCTGTATTGCTGAAACCATTCATATGGGGTCCTTCATGGTTAAGAGAGAAGGGAACAGTAATGCAATAAAGACTTGCCAGTATTTAGATTAAGGACTTATGGTGTGGTGGACTACCCAGACAGAGTGGGGGAAAGTGTGAGGAGCGGGGCAAGCTTAAAGTCCTTGCATAGCAGGAAACAACACAGATCTTATCTCCCTCTGAATCCCCGAAACCCTAATTTGGCAGTTCCCAGGAAAACACAATCTGGCAAGATTCTTCTAAATAGGCATGCAGCAATTAAAGAAATAACTTGATCAATTTACAGTGTCGTTCTTGTTCCTTGTCCCTGACACAAGGAGATCAGGCTGGATTATATAGAGAGCTCTCTTTTAGTGCCTGACCCTGTTGCGCAAAGAGAGCTCAAATAATATCATAGAACCTTAAAGTCTGACAAACACAATATTGCATAAAATGTTGTGGGCTGTATGTCGCTTCTTCAAATGCATGGTGTGTTAATCTCACAGAAAAGGCATCTACATTCACCAACATGCACACATGGACAAACCATGCTTTGGAGGTATACGCACATACATATTCATTATATTCCCATTCATCTGATATCAAAGCCACAAATAGTTATACTATAATCTGTTACAAATAGTCTTACAACGAAACCATATTGGAGAGTCCCACAATCCAATCACCCAAGATAGCCAAAGTTTCCTGACAAGGAAAACCTCTTTGTGTATGTAACACAGGAAAGTAAATTCCCCAAACCCTTTGGAAAATAAGATATTCCATTCATTTACACTTCCTTTCCTCAAAGTTATCAGGGTTGCCCCTAGATGTGAGGCTTGTGAAGCAGATATCTTTGGGCGTGAGAGATGCTGGAACCAGAGGAAAAGAGGAACTTTTCTGTTTGGTGTTCATTGCAATTCATGGCATGTTTAGGAAGGTGAAAGCATTAGTGCCCTGGAGATCATTTGCTTTCATAAGTTTTAAACCAGAGCTGAAGAAGTTTCATGTCTTGATTCCTTTCCAACAGCGCTCTCTCTCTCTCCCCTCCCTTTGTCTCAGCAAGGCACAGAGAAGCAAGCTGAGACATACTGATTGCCAGTAGAATCCTCCAACAAAAATTACCCTGTCTGATTCACTTAAACTAGGAGCGAAGAGAGAAGTTCTGCCAGTTCTCACTCATTGTGCTGAACCATGCTGGATGCTCTGTAGTGTTTCTGTTGGGGATGCAGTTTCTTTTCTTAATCAGTGTTTACTACTGGGCTATAATTAATGTGACCCCTGACTTTATACATTTTGTATAATGCCTTGTGAAATATTGATTCTTTGATGTGTCATACTGAAGAATAAAGGACACACACACACATACACACACACACACACACACACGCACAAATATATGCATGTCTCTGTGGGTAGAGAAGCAGCAGAACACATGGTGTCTTTATTCATACAGTATATTAAATGGATAGAAAATAATTACTGTAAAATCTATGTAAACCAAACTTTAGGGAGAGTGTTTCATTGAGGAGGAGGAGGAGGAGGAGGAGGAGGAGGAGGAGGAGGAGGGAGGCCTGCAGTCAGCGGTACCTTACTCAGAAGGAAGAGGAGGAGGAGGAAGAGGAGGAGGGAGAGAAGGAAAGAGAAAAAGAAAGAAAGAAAGAAAGAAAGAAAGAATAATCATACCAAAAAGTGGAATGGAAAGTGAAATTGCCACTTGATTGTCATAGATAAAAGAATAATAATAATAACAATCAAATATTCAGTTTAATTTATGCCAAACACAGAATGCTATCTTTATTCATATGGTTTTTTTTAGAGTTGGATTTGGGATAGGGACATCAGACTCAAATCCCTCTCAGCTATGAACACTACTTTTGAAAGAGTTGCTCCATTTCAAAACCCTGCCTGGAAATATCTGAGGTCCCAAATAGCTAAAGTTAATAAACTTGCTCTGCATGCTTTGTGCCCTTTGTGCTCTTCCTCCCAGATGCCATTTTGACATTTTTATATCCCTCTTGTTAGGGTTTCTTCTGGGCATGCTCATTTGATGCCTATTTTATCAATAGAAGATTTATCTTCCTTCTGTTGCTAGAAGCATTTTTTTAACAGCCTGTTAATGGAGCTTCTTGATAATATAAAAATGGTAAATTAGCAATGTTTGCCAATGGCCTTCTAGGTACAGTTTAGGTTGACTATTCCCTTTGCATCCTGGACCTTGGGGGTTTATTATTTTCTTATAATGGCAAGGAACAGAATACAGACATTTATAAGTGAACTGAACTATATTTGGTAATGTTCTGATACAATCCAATAATGGACAAATTATAAACTTGATTTCACTGATTATATTTTGTTTATAGATTACAAGCCAATTGTTTCAAGAAAAAAAAGGCAGAGGTAAAGAATTTTTTATTTTTTTACCCTGAAACTGTTGCAAATTTGGGAGTACAGTTAGAATAGTCTGAACCAGTTGTATATTTAATTTTGTTTGTGAAAACCAAAATTCTAAAAATGTCAGTCCATTTGTTCTTAGATCAGACTAGGCTGCATAGGAATGTATCCTGCAAGAGATTCATAGATAGACAATCTGTAGGGGAAAAAAACCCTTTCATACATGATTTTGTACTGTGTGCATGTGTGTGTGTGTATATCTATGTGTATGTATATAGAGAAAGATAATACATTGGTAGTAGAAGAATTTGGTACATGTTTTTTTTTTTTTTTTGCTGTGAGTCTATCAGAGATGACCCTGATAGACTCACCATGTAGAAAAGCAATTTTTCAACTCATGTCCTTGTCTGAATCAGCATATAGGGGAATAGACATGAATCTGAGGGCCTTGTTTATTCTGGAAGAAGCTCTGTCTACATTAATTTTGGATCTATCAAAATTGTAATATGGTCCTCAAAGTCCCTCCTAGAACTGAATTGTAAAATATACTCTGATGCAAATATAATTAAGTACAGTAAACATCAATAATTATTAGAATGCCTTATTAGTGGATCTCTACGATGTATATCCGATTAGGGTTTGAGATATAGATTATGTGCTGGCCAAGAGAAGGAGGGAGAAGCCTAGGGCTTATATAATAACCATGTCTCTATTACAGATGCTGATATGCTGACAGATAGATTTAAAAGAATGTTGAGAAGAATGGTTGTGTCTCTACACTTTTCAGCAGAAGAGGACCTTAGTTTGGCCTGAAGTTCAGACCGCATTTCAGTTTTGTCAGTCTGGCCTCCAAAAGCATGTAATTTCAAATAAAATACTTGCAAATGATGCTTCTAATTAGAAGGACTTTATTAAGGGGCAGTGACAAAATACTTCATATCTTCCTGTCCTGCTTACTTCAGCACTTCTGCTTTGGATTAATCTCCTTATCTTTTTTTGAGAGCCAAAGTTTTGCTTTTGGTTTGATTTCATAATCTTGCATTTAGTGTCTTAGAATTATGCATGGACATTAGAACAATGCACGGACCACAAGAGAAAGGTAGGTGTTTCTTGGATTTGTTGCCTGTTCTTTTGAAAAATGAAAAGGAAGGGGAAGAAGATAAAAAAACCCCATAGCGCTATAATATTGTGACTTTTCATTTTGGACTGAAGGAATATATTTGACTTCCAGTGGCAAGATAGTTCACATAAGGATAATTTCTAGAAATGCACATGTTATTTTATTTTCAGTTATAGATAACAAAGTCTGGAACTGTTTAATGTTAACTAAAATTTTATTGTAGCAATAGCACTTAGACTTATATACCGCTTCATAGTGCTTTACAGCCCTCTCTAAGCGGTTCACAGAGTCAGCATATTGCCCCCAACAATCTGGGTCCTCATTTTACCCACCTCGGAAGGATGGAAAGCTGAGTCAACCTTGAGCCTGGTGAGATTTGAACCGCGGAACTGCAGCTAGCAGTCAGCTGAAGTAGCCTGCAGTGCTGCACTCTAACCACTGTGCCACCTCGGCTCTTGTATTATTCTTGGCCTGTTAGAAAGGATTCTCATGCAGGGACAAGATGATCATAACTAAACAAACATATCAGGGGTGGGTTCTACTTACCTTCCCTACCGGTTCTGATCGCGACGGAAGTGCGCATTTTGCATGCGCTGGTTTCGCTCGTGCGCGTGCCCCCGTCACGCCATGCAAAACACCCAGAAATGACCCTCTGCGCATGCGCAGAAGCCTTTGCACATGCGCAGAGGGTTATTTTTCAAGCCGCAGCGACCGGAGGACCGGTTCGGGAGCATGGACCGCCAGTCTTTGCTGCCGGTTCGGCGAGCGGCGGTAAATTTCTGCTACCGGTTCTAAAGAACTGGTCCGAACCGGCAACAACCTACCTCTGAAACATATGTGAGAGTGCTAATATGTGCAGATAATAACTGAAATATTTTCCCTGTATAATTTTTTTTTATTTAAAAAAAGCTTACCTGCCTGTTTTACTACTTACTTCAGCTGGATAGGAATTTAACATCCAAAGTATTTGCATTAGAAAAGAGGCTTTAAATTGATTGGTATGTGTGGATTTTGTTTTGTTTACTGCCTAGAATGCATGAAGTAAGGAGGCCAGCAGCTGGTGGATTTGCAGAGCTGAAATAGTCTTACAATTATGGATGACTTAAGGAAAGGCTGAATCTCCAGTGTTGAAAGGATGTCTGTTATTTAAAGATCTTGAATATTAAATTCCCCACATTTAAAACTCCGTTAAATGAAAAGGGGAAAAAAATCTTGTCTCTAGTGGAAATCAATAAGCCTAGGAGTTTTGTGTCTTTTCTCCCTAAACAACTTGAAACAAAAGTTGCCAGGTTTGTTCCATTTATTGTAATGGGGTGCTAATGGCTTCAAAGGCAAGCCATGACCATTTAAATGCAAACACTATTAATCAAGCAGCTAAAATACAAACAGTCAGCTTGAGGTTCTGCAATTTAATTGCATGGGGCAGTTGGGTCCAATTTGAGGCTGGAAGAGAAATAATTAAATAAGCAAAGCAGTTGAAAAGGCAAGGGATGAAAAATCTCAGCAGAAAGTAAACAGAATAAATTAGGAAGAATAAAAGATGGGGATAGAGAAAGAGCTAGAGACTTAATGGAGGTTTTAAAAGTGTGCTTCTTTCACAATCACAAATCAGTCTGCACGAAATGTTTAGCACAACAAGTGTCAGTTTTATGAAAACTTGGAAAAGTTAATTTTATAAAATCTGGTGTCATCTGTCCATTGAATACCAAGGTATTTTTTAAAATCAGTTTCCATACTTAAATGAAGGGGAAGATTTTTATGAGGGTTTTTTTTTTTTGCAAGGATATCCTGAATGGCCTTAGAACAGACCAGGGGTGAAATTCAAAATTTTTCCCTACCGGCTCTGTGGGCGTGGCTTGGTGGGTGTGGCTTGGTGGTCATGTGACTGGGTGGGCGGGCGTGGCCAAGTCGACATAACTTCTTTGCACTAATGAACTACAAAAATAAGATATACCAATTATTATACACAAAACAATAAAAGAGGTATACAAATACATAAGAGCAATAAGACTCTTATTGCTCTTATGTAAGTATTTGTGTACCTCTTTTATTGTTTTGTGTATAATAATTGGTATATCTTCTTTTTGAATTTCACCCCTGATCTATCTACTTGCTTTCCCCAACCTAGTGCTTTCCCGTTTGTTATTAAACTACATGTCCCAGCATCCTCGTAACCTCGGGGTTAACGTGAGTTTCTGTGTGCCTAATAAAGTAGACAAGGGCGGACGTGGGTGGGGCCAACCAGGAACGATGCTAATATCACCTCTTCTGAAATTGGGACACTGCTTACACAAGAATAGTGGGATATTTTTATTATTATAATTAGATTTTTATCCTATCCATCTGTGACTAAAGATGACACAAGGGTTATTAAGATTAATATGGAAAGGGTTATTAATTTTAGATGCTTCTGTTATCTTTAGATTCCTACCTTCATTTCTTTCTTGGGATTAAGGTTGGAAACACTAAACCAGTGTTTCCAATCTTAGCTATTTTAAGATGGTGGACCAGAATATCTCAGCCAGCAATGCTCACATCTTAAAAAGGCTGAGAAGGGAATGGAAATGGGAAACATTGGACTAATCATTGATCCAGGGCTGTCTCTTGATGCTCTACATTCCTCTACATTTTCCATCAGGCCACCTACATCACCAAGAGAGAGTCCACAAACTCAAATGTGAGCTATTCTTTCAACCTTTCCTTGTCAAGAAAACTACCCCCCCTTTTTTTTTTGGAAAATGAGATATCCTATAGAAGGGAAAAATAAGTGAGAAGTGTGACTGAGATGGAAAGAACAGGAAAATTTTGACATCTCTGTTGAATACCAGATTTAAGCTTGAAATTCTCAAGAAATCAAAAAGTAAGTCCAGGCAAAATGGAAGGACATCACTGCTATTTAAGTACACACAGATAAATCCCTGGTTAGCCTTGTGCTAAGGTTGTTCTTTTCTGTGTACTCCTAAACTTTTTGTTTCTGCGGTTTGTTTTGTTTATGTAACTTCAGATATTGTTTGTTTGATACATCTCGGGACCACACTGCAATAGTCTCCTATTTTATTAGTAGATCTATCCCATCCTGCAAACTCTAGCATTCTCTGTGATTTTAGCACCCTATATATATATTTTCCATCCTTGTTTTCACATGTGACTATTTTTTTTAGTAACAAAGGTTCTTTTCATGTTTCTTTTATTAAATAGTGATTTTATTAGCTCTTTATTACATTCCATGGATTTATTTGCAAAGGAGGGATAGGTGTAGATTTCCCTAGTCACACATCTCAAAGGTACAAAGGGGATCCTCTATTTCTCACATGCCAGGTAAAGGCTTCACCCAGGGGATAGGTATTGGCAATGGGAATTACCAAAATGGTACACTAAGGCAGAAGTCAAGTCTGAATGTATGGCTACCAAGCACATCTGGCAGAGGAAGGCTGAGATCTGCTATCTTTTCATGGACCCAAGGAAGTTTGGTCTCTTCCTGGATTAAGTCTGTCAGAATCAAGAGTATGAAAGTCTAGCATAGCACAATCTTTATTGTGGTCTTAGACTGACTACTTAGACTGTAGTATCAAGGGCTGCATTTTTTTCTACCCCACATTCCAGTCCTTTTATACTATTTCCAAACTCTAAATTTCATTCTCCACTTTTGTCCCTGCCATCCAGTTCCCAATTCCACTATTTCTTTGTAGGCTCCATTTTGTCTGCTATGAAGTTCTAAATTTTGTTGCATGATCTATTTCCCTTTGTTTCTAATTTCTCTCTGTTTATACTTTCAACTTAGGTCTTGTTCCTACATTTTTCTAACTTCAGATTCTGGATTCAAAGTGCCAAACTTATTTCCTTGTTTCCCATGACAATCCCCTACCAGTTTTCATCAGTTTCATTCATTTCTGAACTTTATATAGCCCCTGAGTTAATACATATACATAACTAGCTGATACCCGTGCTTCGCTACAAAACTATGTGATGGGGCTTGATAAATTGACACTTAAAGCTTGAAAATGAATGAGTAGTTAAAAAAGGGACTGTATTATTTCGTTAGAGATGGTAAGCTAAGTTTCTGCTACAGATGAAGACATTATTTGCATAGCATAGACTTTAAATTCATCCCTCAGATGAATTGTTTACAGGATTGTTATAGGAGCCGCGGTGGCGCAGTGGTTAGAGTGCAGTATTGCAGGCTACTTCTGCTGATCACCGGCTGCCAGCAGTTTGGCAGATCGAATCTCACCAGGCTCAAGGTTGACTCAGCCTTCCATCCTTCTGAGGTCGGTAAAATGAGGACCCAGAT